>WNWK01010299.1:13649-70992 GCA_009830355.1 Cherax destructor | reverse complement strand
TGACAACCCTATTCAAGTCCTCTGGGTTCCCCCATATATCAAGCGTTTTCCAAAGACTACAGAATGCTCATGCTGGTGGAAATTTTTTCCCCTAAAAAAAAAAAAAAAAAAAAAAATCATAAACCAGGCAATGATGCATCATTTAAGGTTTTTTTTCTTTTCCCCGTTTATGAATTGGGGAATTTTGTGCTTATGTCAAACATAATTTGTAAGGCAGGTGTAATAAGACCATATACTGTATATCCCTGTGTTTATAAAGGGGCGGGGTTTAAACCCAAGAATTGATAAAGGGAAAAAAAGGGAGTGGTGTTTTGAGGTTTTGGGGAGAAAAAAAATGTTATCCATGGAGGCAAAAAAGGGGAATGCAGAGAATAGTGGCCCAACACATTTAAGGGTTTGAAGCATGGGTTGAAAATGCTGCAGCAAGGGGGGGCGGGAGGCCGGGAGATGTTGTGCTAAGGTCAATGTGGGGAAAAAATGCGGGGTTTTTTTTCAAAAGGGGCCCTCTCCCCCCGAGGCAGGGTGACCCAAAAGAAAAAAAATCCCAAAAAAAAAATTTTCATCATCATTCAACCTTTCACCTCACTCATACATAATCCTGTCTTTGCAGAGGCCTCAGATCGACAGTTTGAAGAGTCCCTCCAAACTGTCAATTCCCAGACCCCTCCTTTAAAGTGCAGGCATTGTACTTCCCATTTCCAGGACTCAAGTCCGGCTAAATCTATAATAACCGGCTTCCCTGAATCCCTTCACTAAATATTACCCTGCTCACACTCCAACAGCTTGTCAAGTCCCAAAAACCATTCATCTCCATTCACTCCTATCTAACATGCTTGCTGTAAGTCCAAGTCCCTCGCCCACAAAACCTCCTTTACTCCCTCCCTCCATCCAACCTTTAAGAGGATGACCCCTACCCAGCCTTCCTTCCCTTACAGATTTATACGCTCTCCAAGTCATTCTACTTTGATCCATTCTCTCTAAATGACAAAACCACCAATAACAACCCCTCTTCAGCCCTCTGACTAATACTTTTAGTAACTCCACACCTCCTAATTTCCACACTATGAATTCTATGCATAATACTTACACCACACATTGCCCTTAGACAGGACATCTCCACTGCCTCCTCGCTGCAGCATTTACAACCCAAGCATTACACCCATATAAGTGTGTTGGTACCACTGTACTTTCATACATTCAATTCTTTGCCTCCATAGATAATGTTTTTTGTCTCCACAGATACCTCAATGCACCACTCACCTTCTTTCCTTCATCAATTCTATGGTTAACCTCATCCTTCATAAACCCATCCACTGACACGTCAACTCCCAAATATCTGAAAACATTCACTTCTTCCATACTCCCTCTCTCCAAAGTGATATCCAATTTTTCTTTATCTAAATCGTTTGATACCCTCATCACCTTACTCTTATGATTGTTCACTTTTAACTTTCTACCTTTACACACACTCCCAAACTCGTCCACTAACCTTAGCAACTTTTCTTTAGAATCTCCCATAAGCACAGTATCATCAGCAAAAAGTAACTGTCAACTCCCATTTTGTACTTGATTCCCCATAATTTAGTCCCACTCCTCTCCCCAACACCCTAGCATTTACTTCTTTTACAACCCTATCTATAAATATATTAAACAACCATGGTGACATCACACATCCCTGTCTAAGACCTACTTTTACCGGGAAGTATTCTCCCTCTCTCCTACACACCCTAACCTGAGCCTCAATATCCTCATAAAAACTCTTTACAGCCTTCAGTAACTTACTACCTATTCCATACACTTGCAACATCTGCCATATTGCTCCCCTATCCACTATCATATGCTTTTTCTAAATCCATAAATGCAATGAAAACTTCCCTACCTTTATCTAAATACTGTTCACATATATGCTTCAATGTAAACACTTGATCTACACATCCCCTACCCACTCTAAGACCTTGTTCATCTGCAATCCTACTCTCTGTCTTACCTTTAATTCTTTCAATAATAACCCTACCGTACACTTTACCTGGTATACTCAGTAAACTGATTTCCCTATAATTTTTACAATCTCTTTTGTCACCCTTCTCTGCCAATCCTTAGGTACCTTCCCTTTTTTCATACATTTATTAAACAAAAATACCAACGACTCCAACACAATATCCCCCCCTGCTTCTAACATTTCTGTCATGATCCCATCAGTTCCAGCTGCTTTACCCCCTTTCATTCTACGTAATGCCTCACGCACCTCCCCCACACTCACATCCTGCTCTTCTTCACTCCTAAAAGATGTTATACCTCCCTGTCCAGTGTATGAAATTACCGCCTCCCTTTCTTCATCGACATTTAAAAGTTCTTCAAAATATTCCCGCCATCTACCCAATACCTCCAGCTCCCCATCTACCCAATACCTCCAGCTCACCATCTACCCAATACCTGCAGCTCCCCATCTACCCAATACCTCCAGCTCCCCATCTACTAACTCCCCTACTCTGTTTTTAACTGACAAATCCATTCGTTCCCTAGGCTTTCTTAACTTTTTTATCTCGCTCCAAAACTTTCTTATTTTCAGCAAAATTTCTTGACAGTGCCTCTCCCACTCTTTCATCTGCTCTCCTTTTGCACTCTCTCACCACTCTCTTCACCTTTCTATTATTCTCCATATACTCTGCTCTTCTATTTACACTTCTGTTTTGTAAAAACCTCTCATATCACACCCTTTACTTCATCATTCCACCAATCACTCCTCCTTCCTCCTGCACCCATCCTCCTATAGCCACAAACTTCGGCCCCACATTCTAATACTGCATTTTTAAATCTATCCCAACCCTCTTCAACCCTCCCCACTACTCATACATGCATTAGCCCACCTTTCTGCCAATAGTTGTTTATATCTCACCCTAACTTTTTCCTCCTTTAGTTTATACACTTTCACCTCAGAGAATTCGTAGTGTGGAAATTAGGAGGAGGTATTATTCAGAGGGTTGAAAAGGGGATATTTAGATGGTTTGGTCATTTAGAGAGGATAGATCAAAATAGGATGACTTGGAGGGTTTATAAACCTGTTGTTGTGGGGAGGAGAGGTAGGGAAATCATCCTAGGAAAGGATGGAGGGCGTAAAAGGTTTTGTGTGCAAAGGGCTTGGACATGCAGCAGGCATGTGTGAGCATGTTAGATAGGAGTGAATGGAGACTAATGGTTTTTTGGGACCTGATGAAGTGTTAGAATGAGAGCAGGGTAATGTTTTGTGAAGGGATTCAGAGAAACTGGTTAGCCAGACTTGAGTCCTGAAGGTGGGAAGTACAATGCCTGCAATTAAAGGAAGGGTTCTGGGATATTGGCTGTTTGGAGTGACATGTAAACTGTCGTATCCGAACGCCTCTGCTGAGACAGTGATTGTGTGTGAATGATGGCGAGTGATTGTTTTTGGGTCACCCTGCCTCAGTGGGAGACAGCCGTGTTAAAAAAAGCCTACCACCAGAATGCTGACTGATATGCAGGAAACTTAATTTAACCCCATCTGTTTAGATCTGTGACCACAATAGTTATAATATTTTTTTTTAACACGTCAGCCATTTCCCACCGAGTCAGTGTGACTCGAAAAGAAAGAAAAATCTTTCATCATCATTCAACACTTTCACCATCACTCATACATAATCAGTCTTTGCAGAGGCGCTCAGATATGACAGTTTAGACGTCCCTCCAAACTGCCAATATCCCAAAACCCTTCTTTAAAGTGCAGGCATTGTACTTCCCATTTCCAGGACTCAAGTCTGGCTAACCAGTTTCCCTGAATCCCTTCACAAAATATTACCCTGCTCACACTCCAACAACTTATCAGGTTCCAAAAATCATTCGTCTCCATTCACTCCAATCTAACATGCTCACACACGCTTGCTGGAAGTCCAAGCCCCTTGCTCACAAAATCTCCTTTACCCCCTCCCTTCAACCTTTTCAAGGACGACCCCCACCCCGCCTTCCTTCCCTTACAGATTTATATGCTCTCCAAGTCATTCTACTTTGTTCCATTCTCTCTAAACGACCAAACCACTTCAACAGCCTCTCTTCAGCCCTCTGACTAATACTTTTAGTAACTTCACACCTCCTCCTAATGTCCACACTACGAATTCTCTGCAAAAATATTTACACCACACATTGCCCTTAGACACGACATCTCCATTGCCTCCAGCCACCTCCTCCCTGCAGCATTTACAACCCATGCTTCACAACCATATGAGTGTTGGAATCACTATACTCTTGTACATTGCCTTCTTTCCCTCCATGGATAACATTTTTTTTTGTCTCCACAGATACCTCAATGCACCACTCACCTTTTGTCCTTCATCAATTCTATGGTTAACCTCATCCTTCATAAACCCATCCGCTGACAAGTCAACTTCCAAATATCTGAAAACATTCACTTCTTCCATACTCCCTCTCTCCAATGTGATATTCAATTTCTCTTTATCTAAATTGTTTGATACCCTCATCACCTTACTCTTATCTATGTTCACTTTCAACTTTCTACCTTTACACACATAAGTTTCCTCAGAGGATATAAATACAGTGCATGTGATGATTAGCGTTGAAAAAAAAAAGCGTTGAAAAAAAAATCTGATTTGCTCCTATCTGTAATGACAAGGTATATCTTGAACTTATTTTTTTTTTTTTCAACAAGTCGGCCGTCTCCCACCGAGGCAGGGTGAACTTATACCTGGAGTTAAATACAAATCTGATTATTGATATAATTATCATAATACTGAAAGCCCCCATCCTCTCCCTGGGCCAACTTATGACTGGTAATATATGGTAAATAATTTATGGCTTTATAATTAATCATACCTGATACCACTGGTTAATGTCAAACACAGCCAAGTAGTGGTTAATAGAGATGTTGCCCTCTTCAAGCGTGCCCCCAACCCATCCAAAGAGGCACAAACTTTGCTCAGGAACTGGTCCAGCTGAAATATTTGAATTTGGCATTGTACAGTAACTATTAATTTATTACAAAAGAACAAGCTTCATTTGGATAGCTACACAATAACAATAATAAACTACTATATATCCTTGTTTGCAGAAGATGCCAAAATAATTAGCAGAATACAAACATAATAAGGTAGCTTATGAGAGGTTTTTACAAAACAGAAGTGTTAATAGAAGAGCAGAGTATATGGAGAGTAAAAGAAAGGTGAAGAGAGTGGTGAGAAAGTGCAAAAGAAGAGCGGATGAAAGAATGGGAGAGGCTCTGTCAAGAAATTTTGCTGAAAACAAGAAAATTTTTTGGAGTGAGATAAACAAGGTAAGAAAGCCTAGGGAACGAATGGATTTGTCAGTTAAAAACAGAGTAGGGGAGTTAGTAGATGGGGAGCTGGAGGTATTGGGTAGATGGCGGGAATATTTTGAGGAACTTTTAAATGTCGATGAAAAAAGAGAGGCGGTAATTTCATGTACTGGCCAGGGAGGTACAACATCGTTTAGGAGTGAAGAGCAGGATGTGAGTGTGGGGAGGTGCGTGAGGCATTACGTAGAATGAAAGGGGTAAAGCAGCTGGAATTGACGGAATCATGACAGAAATGTTAAAAGCAGGGGGATATAGTGCTGGAAGTGGTTGGTATTTTTGTTTAATAAATGTATGAAAGAGGGAAGGTACCTAGGGATTGGCAGAGAGCATGTATAGTTCCTTTATATAAAGGGAAGGGGATAAAGAGATGTAAAATTATAGGGGAATAAGTTTACTGAGTATACCAGGTAAAGTGTATGGCAGGGTTATTATTGAAAGAATTAGAGGTAAGACAGAGAGTAGGATTGCAGATGAGCAAGGAGGCTTTAGAGTGGGTAGGGGATGTGTAGATCAAGTGTTTACAGTGAAGCATATATGTGAACAGTATTTAGATAAAGGTAGAGAAGTTTTATTGCATTTATGGATTTAGAAAAGGCATATGATAGAGTGGATAGGGGAGCAATGTAACAAATGTTGCAAGTGTATGGAATAGGTAGTAAGTTACTGAAGGCTGTAAAGAGTTTTTATGAGGATAGTGAGGCTCAGGTTAGGGTGTGTAGGAGAGAGGGAGATTACTTCCGGTAAAAGTAGGTCTTAGACAGGGATGTGTAATGTCACCATGGTTGTTTAATATATTTATAGATGGGGTTGTAAAGAAGTAAATGCTAGGGTGTTAGGGAGAGGGGTGGGATTAAATTATGGAGAATTAAATGCAAAATGGGAGTTGACACAGTTAATTTTGCTGATGATACTGTGCTTATGGGAGATTCTAAAGAAAAGTTGCAAAGGTTAGTGGACGAGTTTGGGAGAGCGTGTAAAGGTAGAAAGTTAAAAGTGAACATAGATAAGAGTAAGGTGATGAGGGTATCAAACGATTTAAATAAAGAAAAATTGGATATCACATTGGAGAGAGGATTATGGAAGAAGTAAATGTTTTCAGATATTTGGGAGTTGACGTGTCAGCGGATGGGTTTATGAAGGATGAGGTTAACCATAGAATTGATGAAGGAAAAAAGGTGAGTGGTGCATTATGGTATCTGTGGAGACAAAAAACGTTATCCATGGAGGCAAAGAAGGGAATGTACGAAAGTATAGTGGTACCAACACTCTTATATGGGTGTGAAGCATGGGTTGCAAATGCTGCAGCGAGGAGGAGGCTGGAGGCAGTGGAGATGTCCTGTCTAAGGGCAATGTGTGTTGTAAATATTATGCAGAAAATTCGGAATGTGGAAATTAGGAGAAGGTGTGGAGTTACTAAAAGTATTTGTCAGAGGGCTGAAGAGGGGTTGTTGAGGTGGTTTGGTCATTTAGAGAGAATGGATCAAAATAGAATGACTTGGAGAGCGTATAAATCTGTAGGGAAAGGAAGGCGGGGTAGGGGTCGTCCTAGAAAAGGTTGGAGGAAGGGGTAAAGGAGGTTTTGTGGGCAGGGGCTTGGACTTCCAGCAAGCATGTGTAGCGTGTTAGATAGGAGTGAATGGAGACTAATGGTTTTTGGGACATGACGATCTGTTGGAGTGTGAGCAGGGTAACATTTTGTGAAGGGATTCAGGGAAACAAGTTAATTGATTTAGTTGGACTTGAGTCCTGGAAATGGGAAGTACAATGCCTGCACTTTAAAGGAGGGGTCTGAGATAGTGACAGCTGGGAGGGACTTTTCTCAGCTGTCGTATCTGAGCTCCTCTGCAAAGACAGTGATTATGTATGAGTGTGGTGAAAGTGTTGAATGATGATGAAAGTATTTTCTTTTTGGGGATTTTCTTTCTTTTTGGGTCACCCTGCCTCGGTGGGAGACGGCCGACTTGTTGAGAAAAAAAAAACAAAAAACATAATAAATGGGGGCTGCAAGAGGCATTAACAGACAGCAGCAAAGAATAAATAAGTGCTTAATGGAGTTTAACACCCTAGTAAAAACAGCTGTAAAGCTAAGACTAGGAAAGGAAACTGGAGAGAAAACCATTTGGGAGGAGGGATGCTAGGGGCTGTTCACAGAATCAGCAAAAGAAAAAGACCTGGAAATGATTATATTACCCCAACTTTTCCTTTGAAGCACACAAAGAGAATAACACTAACTTTCCAAGCTACGCTTTCAAAAATAAGAACGACTTTCAGAAACCTAGATAAACATTACTTTTTTTTATTAACACATTGGCTGTTTCCCACCAAGGCAGAGTGGCCCGAAAAAGATTTTTTTTCCATCATTCACTCCATCACTGCCTTGCCAGAGGCGTGCTTACACTACAGTTACAAAACTGCAACATTAACACCCCTCCTTCAGAGTGCAGGCATTATACTTCCCATCTCCAGGACTCAAGTCCGGCCTACCGGTTTCCCTGAATCCCTTCATAAAAGTTACCCTGCTCACACTCCAACAGAACGTCAAGTCCTAAGGACCATTTGTCTCCATTCACTCCTATCTAACATGCTCATGCATGGTTGCTGGAAGTCCAAGCCCCTCGCACACAAAACTTCATTTACCCCCTCCCTCCAACCTTTCCTAGGCCGACCCCTACCCTGCCTTCCCTCCACTACAGATTTATACTCTTGAAGTCATTCTATTTTGTTCCATCCTCTCTACATGTCCGAGCCACCTCAATAACCCCTCCTCAGCCCTCTGGATAATAGTTTTGGTAATCCCGCACCTCCTCTAAATCTCCAAACTACGGATTCTCTGCAATATATTCACACCACACATTGATCTCAGATATGACATCTCCACTGCCTCCAGCCTTCTCCTTGTTGCAACATTCACCACCTATGCTTCACACCCATATAAGAGTGTTGGTATAACTATACTCTCATACATTTCCCGGCCCGGTGGTCTGGTGGCTAGAGCTCTCGCTTCACACACGGAGGGCCCGGGTTCGATTCCCGGCGGGTGGAAACATTTCGACGTGTTTCCTTACACCTGTTGTCATGTTCATCTAGCAGCAAATAGGTACCTGGGTTGTTAGTCGACTGGTGTGGGTCGCATCCTGGGGGACAAGATTAAGGAACCCAATGGAAATAAGACAGACAGTCCTCGATGACGCACTGACTTTCTTGGGTTATCCTGGGTGGCTAACCCTCCGGGGTTAAAAATCCGAAGAAATCTTTATCTTATCCCTATTTGCTTCCAAGGATAAAGTTCTCTGTCTCCACAGACTCCTCAGAGCACCACTCACCTTTTTCCCCTCGTCAATTCTATGATTCACCTCATTTTTCATAGACCCATCTGCTGACACGTCCACTCCTAAATATCTGAATACAATCACCTCCTCCATACTCTCTCCCTCCAATCTGATATCCAATCTTTCGTTAACTAATTTTTTTGTTCTCCTCATCACCTTACTCTTTCCTATAGTACATATTCACTTTTAATTTCCTTCTTTTATATACCCTACCAAACTCATCCACCAACCTCTGCAACTTCTCTTCAGAATCTCCATAAAAGCAGTGTCATCAGCACAGAGCAACTGTGACAACTCCCACTTTGTGTTAGATTCTTTATCTTTTAACCCCACACCTCTTGCCAACACCCGAGCATTGACTTCTCTTACAACCATGGTGATATCACACATCCCTGTCTAAGGCCTATTTTTAATGGGAAATAATCTCCCTCTCCTCTACATACTCTAACCTGAGCCTCACTATCCTCATAGAAACTCTTCACTGCTTTCAATAACCTACCTTAAGCTTAAACACTTGTAAATAAACAAAAACTAAATTGTATTAGTCAAAGATAAAATATAGTTGTTAAGTAACAAAGAAAATTTAGTGTATATATGAGTTTGTAAACTTACAATCTTCATCTGGTGTGGCAAGAGCAGAAACAGATGAAGATCCACCATGAGCAGCTGCGGAAGTCGGCGTTGTCTGCCTTACAGTCATAGCTGAAAACACTACACTGGGCTCTGTTGGTTGACCCTTAAATCCAAAACCACCAATAGCATCAAATTCAAATCTGGGAGATATAGATGCAAGTCCTTGGTACCACAATCCATGACCTTCAATCCAAACTTTGCTATCGTAGTTCATAGCATACATCGTGCACAAGGCATTGGAGGTGTTCCCTTTTTTACTTTTATTCTCCTTGCTTGTTTCTGGTGGTTTAAGAAGAACTACACATCATGAGAAACTCACTTTAATGTATACATACAAGTGTAGCTGAACATCAAAATATTTTCAATCAAGCTTTCCATAAACATATTTAAAGACAGTGATATCTTTGAAATCAATAAGCTCCATCCATATCAAAGATCCAACAATTCTTTTCCTTACCTGTGGGACAAAAACTACGGCACAACCAAAGATAAACAAAGTTTTTAGGATCATTTTCTGGCTCTTGACAGGCAAATGAAATCACAGGTGGCATATTGGCTTCATAAGGGCTTGCACAACTGTAAAAACAAAGGAAAAAGATGGATGCAGTAAGATATTTAACAAATACAAAAAGCATAATTTTTTTTTGAACTCAATGGGCATCTTCCACTAACAGCATGGGAGGTTTGTTTACATTATGAGTGTGATTAACCCTTTGGGGTTGACAGACCCTCTCCCAAACTCGTTCTCAGGGTCGAACATTTTTTTTGGAAAAAAAAAAAAAAATTATTTTTTCTTATGAAATGATAGAGAATCTTTTTCCGATCATAAAGACACCAAAAGTATGAAATTTGATTGAAAACTTACAGAAAAGTTATCGGTCTCGCCGATGTTTACGCGTTGGCGATTTCTCCCACTTTGAGCCCTATTTTTGGGCAATTCCAATATTCCAGTCTACTAAAATCATAGCTATTTCGCTAGAACTCCATTTCTTCTAGCGATTGAGCACAAGAAACTGCCCATTTACCAATTTCAACAACCCAAAAAAGTGGTCAGAAATTTGCAATTTGGCCAATTTCACACAAATTTCAAACTATGCCAATTTCAAAATGGTTTCCAGAATAAACAAGACAGACATTCCTGGCACTAAAATAACATTTTCTCTGTTCATTAGTCACGTCTCCAGGCCCCACTTACATTGCTTTTGCTTTCCATTTTGAATTTTTATTCTCACAAAAAAATAGAAGATTTACTGTTATGTATACAACTGCATCATTGTAAAACCAGTATAAATAATATCACAGCACTTGTGAAAGAATATTAGACTCACCAGTTGACGTGTATTGGATATTTGGCATGATTTGTTTACTCTTGAACATCGGCAAAAATTGAACATTTTCACTACTTTCAGCTCAATTTCAAAGTACTTGTCATCGTAAAACCAATCAAAATCATCTCTATTTCTGTAGTATATCTTCCATTCTATCAAATGAGACCATGAAAATGAGAATACATCAATAAATACCATACGAAAAAGACTGCAAAGTCGCTGTTTTAAACGAAAAATACGGTCAGAGATTTTTTTTTTTCTCATTATGCAGTGTGTGCTGCAGGATTTTTTTTTATACTGCGCACACTGACCACACAGACCTATTCTTTCATATGTAGGCCTACAAGCCATTTCCCGCTTAACCCTTTGGGGGTCGGTGCCGTACTAGTACATTTTACGAGCAGGGGTTGGTGCCGTACTAGTACGCCCAAATTCTAGCGGCCTCAATTTAAGCAGAAAACGTCTGGTAGGCATGCATATGAAAGAATGGGTCTGTGTGGTCAGTGTGCGCAGTATAAAAAAAATCCTGCAGTACATACTGCATAATGAGAGAAAAAAAACTCTGACCGTTTTTTTATATTAAAACAGCGACTTTGCAGTCGATTTTCGTATGGTGTTTATTGATGTATTCTCGTTTTCTTCGTCTCATTTGATAGAATGGAAGATATATTACAGAAATTGAGATGATTTTGATTGGTATGACAATGACAAGTACCTTGAAATTGAGCTCAAAGTAGCGAAAATGTTCGATTTTTGACGATGTTCATGAGTAAACAAATCACACCATGCCTCAATACACATCAACTGGCGAGTCTTATATTCATGCACAAGTGCTCTGATATTATTTATACCATTTTACAATGATGCAGTTGTATACATAACAGTAAATCTTCTATTTTTGTGAGAATAAAAATTCAAAATGAAAAGCAAAAGTAATGGAACAGGGGCCTGAAGACGTGACTAATGAACAGAGAACATGTTATTTAGTGCCAGGAATGTCTGCCTTGTTTACTCTGGACCCTATTTTGAAATTGGCATCGTTGAAATTTGTGTGAAATTGGAAAATTGCCATTTTCTGACCACTATTTTGGGTAGATGAAATTGGTAAATAGGCGTTTCTTGTACTCAATCGATAGAAGAAATGGAGTTCTAGAAATACTATAATGTTAGGAGACTGAAACATTGGAATTTGTCGAAAATAGGGCTCAAAGTGGGCAAAATCCCGATGCGTAAGTGTCATGGCTACCGCTAACTCGCGAAAGCATAATTCCGTTAGTTTTCGTTCAAATTTCATAATTTTGGTGGCGTTATGATCGGAAAAGATTCTCTATCATTTCATAAGAAAAAATTATTTTTTTCTTTTCAAAAAAATTTTCGACCCCAGGAACACTTTCCTGAGAAGGCCTGTCGACCCCCAAAGGGTTAATTTGAGGCCACTAGAATTTACGCGTACTAGTACGGCACTGACCCCTGCGCGTAAAACGTACAAGTACGGCACCGACCCCGAAAGGGTTAAGAATCCCCACTAAGACAATGGCCTTGCCCATAGGCAGATGAACATTATGGTGTGCTCATCAGAAAAATGCAACAAGTTGTCAACTATCATATAGCAAAAGTCTATTAACAGATCCTGTCTCATTGAAGGGTATCTGGCATATTCATACACTCATTTCTATATACACGTACTACTGTACAGTGGTCCCCCGAGTATCGTAAAAACTTCACTCCAGAAGCCTGCTCAAGTGCCATTACCGAACGAATTTACTCCCTTAAGGAAAAATGTCACGTAGGTTAGTCTATTTCCGACCCCCGAAAATACACTTCAACAAGCACTTACAGTATTATACTTACATACAGTGGACCCCCGAGTTTCGTAAACCCCGGAAATCGTACATTTATGTAAGTATAATATTGTAAGTGCTTGTGGAAAAGTATTTTTGGGGGTCTGAAATAGACTAACCTACGTGACATTTTTTCTTAAGGGGTAAATCGCTGAATGGCACTTGAGCAGACTTCAGGAGTGAAGTTTTTACGAAACTCGGAGGTCCACTGTAATTGTACGATTTCCGGGGTGTACGTAACTCGGGGGACCACTGTATATCGGTCACTTGTTGGGTTAGAATCCAATGAAATAAGTTCATTAAACTAGCAATTGCAAAATTAATGTTAACATTAATAGTGGTACCTCGGTACACATCCGCTTTGGAATAAGTCCAACTTGGTATACAGTGGACCCCCGAGTATCGTAATTAATCCGTTCCAGGAGCTAGTACTTAACACGAAGTTTTCGAAATTCGAACCATTATTTCCCATAAGAAATAATGTAAATACAATTAATCCGTTCCACAAAAAAATATTCACATATAAAATAATTAAAAACAATATATATATATACATTTACTTACCTTTATTGAAGAGTTGCAGGCATCTGGAAGACAGAGTAATGAGTAATGAAGGTCCTCTTAGGCATTTTCTTCCAAAACAGGCCTGTTTCATCACAATTAAACACTTGTTGGGGGAGGAATTCTTCAGCCTCTACGAAGGGAAATCCCCACTCCCTGCATGCCTGCTACACTCCCTGCATGCCTGCTACACTCCCTGCATGCCTGCTACACTCCCTGCATGCCTGCTACACTCCATCCCTCCCTGCATGCCTGCTCACTCCTGCATGCTCCCCTGCATGCCTGCTACACTCCCTGCATGCCTGCTACACTCCCTGCATGCCTGCTACACTCCCTGCATGCCTGCTAACCACTCTCCTGCATGCCTGCTACACTCCCTGCATGCCTGCTACACTCCCTGCATGCCTGCTACACTCCCTGCATGCCCCTACACCTGCATGCCTGCTACACTCCCTGCATGCCCTGCTACACTCCCCTGCATGCCTGCTACACTCCCTGCATGCCTGCTACACTCCCTGCATGCCTGCTACACTCCCTGCATGCCTGCTACACTCCCTGCATGCCTGCTACACTCCTGCATGCCTGCTACACTCCCTGCATGCCTGCTACACTCCCTGCATGCCTGCTACACTCCCTGCATGCCTGCTACACTCCCTGCATGCCTGCTACACTCCCTGCATGCCTGCTACACTCCCTGCATGCCTGCTACACTCCCTGCATGCCTGCTACACTCCCTGCATGCCTGCTACACTCCCTGCATGCCTGCTACACTCCCTGCATGCCTGCTACACTCCCTGCATGCCTGCTACACTCCCTGCATGCCTGCTACACTCCCTGCATGCCTGCTACACTCCCTGCATGACCTGCCCGCTACACTCCCTGCATGCCTGCTACACTCCCTGCATGCCTGCTACACTCCCTGCATGCCTGCTACACTCCCTGCATGCCTGCTACACTCCCTGCATGCCTGCTACACTCCCTGCATGCCTGCTACACTCCCTGCATGCCTGCTACACTCCCTGCATGCCTGCTACACTCCCTGCATGCCTGCTACACTCCCTGCATGCCTGCTACACTCCCTGCATGCCTGCTACACTCCCTGCATGCCTGCTACACTCCCTGCATGCCTGCTACACTCCCTGCATGCCTGCTACACTCCCTGCATGCCTGCTACACTCCCTGCATGCCTGCTACACTCCCTGCATGCCTGCTACACTCCCTGCATGCCTGCTACACTCCTGCATGCCTGCTACACTCCCTGCATGCCTGCTACACTCCCTGCATGCCTGCTACACTCCCTGCATGCCTGCTACACTCCCTGCATGCCTGCTACACTCCCTGCATGCCTGCTACACTCCCTGCATGCCTGCTACACTCCCTGCATGCCTGCTACACTCCCTGCATGCCTGCTACACTCCCTGCATGCCTGCTACACTCCCTGCATGCCTGCTACACTCCCTGCATGCCTGCTACACTCCCTGCATGCCTGCTACACTCCCTGCATGCCTGCTACACTCCCTGCATGCCTGCTACACTCCTGCATGCCTGCTACACTCCCTGCATGTGCCTGCTACACTCCCTGCATGCCTGCTACACTCCCTGCATGCCTGCTACACTCCCTGCATGCCTGCTACACTCCCTGCATGCCTGCTACACTCCCTGCATGCCTGCTACACTCCCTGCATGCCTGCTACACTCCCTGCATGCCTGCTACACTCCCTGCATGCCTGCTACACTCCCTGCATGCCTGCTACACTCCCTGCATGCCTGCTACACTCCCTGCATGCCTGCTACACTCCCTGCATGCCTGCTACACTCCCTGCATGCCTGCTACACTCCCTGCATGAATGCTACACTCCCTCCATGAATGCTACCACAGGGGTGCCACTAGGAAGCTTCTTTGGACCCATGATGACTTATTTCACAGTGACAATCACTAAAGTACCAAAAAAAACACCAAATGTAGTGTGAATGTTTGAAAGAGCACGCTAGGTAATGTTCTCTCAATGGTAAACAACGCTTCACTGGCGGCATCCTGCGTCCCGCGCAGGCGCGGAGCAGGCGGACAGGTCTAATACGTTACAAAACACGAGCGGTTTTACGATTCTTGAAGTCGTAAAAAGCTTACGAAACACGACGTTTACGAAGTAAGAACCTTTTGAAACTCGGGGGTCCACTGTACGTCCTATTTGGATGTGAAAATTTTTGCTTGGTATACGACCTTTGTTTAGAATACGACTCGTGTGCTAGAACTTGTATGGGTCAAAATGAGTCACGACACCGCGCACTACCCTTGTTTACCTCTCTCTCGATGTGGAGGAGTTAGTGGAGGGGCACAAGGAAGAGCTGACCACTGAGGAGCTGCAGGAACTTGAGAAGAAGGACCACAAGACTAAGATGGATGCACTTCTCTTCAGGCTCGAAAGAGGAGATAGAGGAAGCACCTATTTCATTAATCAAGGAAATCTTTGCCAAATGGATGGACGTCAAAAACGTTGCAGAGAAGTACCACCCCAACAAAGCCCAAACAAGCCGTAATAGCATTGTCTGGAAGGACCAGACAATGTCACATTTCCGAAACATCCTCAGGAGAAGGCAGAAGCAAAGTTCTTTGGACAGATTTTTAGCAAGTCAAACCTGGCAAGCTTCAACCAGGTCCAAATAGGAAGAGAGACAGAAAAGAGAAGGGGACTTTCCTTCCAAACAATAACATTTCCTCCTCCTCCCTTCTCAGCACTATCCTAGTAGGCACTCGACTTTTCAGCAAAGTAAAGCGAGGTTAAATTTGCATTTATTTCATCTAATTCTTTTGTATATATATGCATGTATTTTAGTATTAAGCAGTTTTTAAATTACATATTTTAGTATTAAGCAGTGTTTAAATTATTTTATACAACCCCATCAATGTATAATATGCCAATAACAATAGGATTTTTTTTCATGGGAACGGATTAATCGTTTTTCCCTATACAGTGGAACCCCGGTTAACGAACACCCCGAAATCGTGCAATTATGTAAGTATAATATTGTAAGTGCTTGTGGAAGTGTATTTTTGGGGGTCTGAAATAGACTAACCTAAATGACATTTTTTCTTAAGGAAGTAAATTCGTTCGGTAATGGCACTTGAGCAGGCTTCTGCAATGAATTTTTTTTCGTTAACCGGGGTTCCACTGTACTTCTTATTGGAAAATTTGTTTGGTATACAGTGGACCCACGAGTTTCGTAAAAACATCACTCCTGAAGTCTGCTCAAGTGCCATTACCGAACGAATTTACTCCCTTAAGGAAAAATGTAACGTAGGTTAGTCTATTTCAGACCCCCAAAAATACTTTTCCACAAGCACTTACAATATTATACTTACATAATTGTACGATTTCCGGGTTTACGAAACTCGGGGGTCCACTGTACATCCTGTTTGGTATAAGTCCAAGTCTTGGAACAGAATAAGGACGTATACCGAGGTACCACTGTACCTGCATTAATGTTAAAAAAATACGTACTGGAAAACAAAACTGGTATATAACAGGTCCATTCAGGGACCATTGTGATTATAAAATCCGGCCAAATTTGGGCAAAAAATGGTGAAAGTGCGTCTTCTTTTTTTGGGGTCACCCTGCCTCAGTGGGATATGGCTGGTGTAAAAATGTAACACCAGGGTACAGCTAGGTTTGATGATTCCACCCTTTACTGTTAATTGTAACTTCTGTGACTATATCACTAACTGCCTCATCCTAATCCCAATCTATTGTTTTACCAAAGTAAAAAAAAAATTATCACTGTTTACAGCAGTGACCTCTTCATCCTATTAATAAGAAGTCATCTTTATCTATTCTTTCATATCCTTTTATGACCTTGCATGTAGTCATATCTCCTCTTTTCCTATCAATCACCAAAGATAATTTTCAGTTCTTTCATACTTCCCTTGCATTCAATATTTTGTAGCTCTGGGAGTCATTTTACATAACATCTTTAGTTTTTTTTTTCTCTCTTGTTTACATGAGTCTTTTAGGTTCAGGCACCACACCAATGCTGCATATTTTAATTATGGCTTAACATGACTGATCAAGACATAGTATACAGTACATCCAATATTAACAGTTTTTAAGTAACAAATGCTCACATTCACACTGCAGTTTAGGACATAATACATAATAAAATACTACAGTATTACTTACTCGGGATGGGACGATACCAAAATTTTCTCTGATCCTAATACTTAATGTTATGGCAATACCAATACCATCAAAATTTGCCAACACTCAATGATACTGATACTTTGCCAAACTCCTAGTACTTACTCTATTGTAAGTGTTGACAAGTTGATAATCTGGAAAGCCCCAAAGTTGTAACCAACAACAAGAGAAGCCAGTTGTGGTATAAATGAAAGGGCTGTGATGGATACAAGGTGTCCAGATGTCTCAAATAGGACATTGTCATCTGGACCAATTAGCTGAAATCGTCCTCCATAACTCATGCCATCTGGGGAAAACATTCAAATACAAACAATTAGCACCACTACCTATACACACATTTCAATAATAAACAGGCTTTCCTTTCCCACTTGGTAGCACTTAACTGGATGGCTGCCTTACATCAACCTATTACAGTGGTCATTACATCCAAAAGGCTCACAAAAGTACCCAAAATATGAGGAATAATTACATTACTCATTTATCATTCATAAAGAATGGAGGAAGAAAATGGGCAATAAATACTACCTCAAGTGAAAGTTTCCCTAAGCAATTATGTGCAATATGGGTATAAAAATCAATTGTCCAAATACTTGAGGAAGTTGTCCACTTTTCTGCCCACAGAGTTCAAAAATATAGCTCTTAATATGAAGTAAACTAAAACATACTTTAAGAGATGCCTTATTTGTCTTACAAATATAATTTATACTATTTATTACTAGAGATGAAGCACTTACTTAGGTTGCAAGGGTTAAAAACTTTGTCTATATTTCATTGTTTGCAAGTGATTTGTATATTGACCCTTTCACTGTTGGAAGCCCCAAAGTGCTGACAATGCTGGCATTAAAAAAAATTCTTCTGAAATGGCAGACTCTCTTTCTGAATGTAATGATAAAAAAAAAAAAAAAAAAATGATGAAAAACGTATGGAATTACACAACACAAGTGCAAAGTTAACGGTCTGGGCACAATTTGAGCATCGGCAATTTCAACCACTGTGTTCTACTTTGTCAGCCAATTCCATGGCTCAATTCAACCAAATTCATACAAATACAGTGGTACCTCGGTTTACGATGGTCCCGAAACTCGCCCTTTTATGTAAGTTTATTTTTTTAAATGCTTTTGTAAGTGTATTTTTGGGGGTCTAAAAGGACTAGTCTATTTTACATTATTCCTTATGGTGATAAATTCGTTTGCTAATGGCAATTGAACAGCATTCTGGAATGAAAAAATATCGTAAACCGAGGTACCACTGAACAAATAAAAAATCCTAGGTAGTAGGTTGGTAGACAGCAACCGCCCAGGGAGGTACTACCGTCCTGCCAAGTGAGTGTAAAACGAAAGCCTGTAATTGTTTTACATGATGATAGGATTGCTGGTGTCTTTTTTCTGTCTCAAACATGCAAGATTTCAGGTACATCTTGCTACTTCTACTTACACTTAGGTTACACTACACATTCATGTATACAAGCATACATATACACACCCCTCTGGGTTTTCTTCTATTTTCTTACTAGTTCTTGTTCTTATTTCCTCTTATCTCCATGGGGAAGTGGAACAGAATTCTTCCTCCGTAAGCCATGCGTGTCGTAAGAGGCGACTAAAATGCCAGGAGCAAGGGGCTAGTAACCCCTTCTCCTGTATATATTACTAAATTTAAAAGGAGAAACTTTCGTTTTTTTCTTTTGGGCCACCCTGCCTCGGTGGGAAACGGCCGACGTGTTGAAAGAAATTAAAGAAATAAAAAAATAAAAATATTTATTTCCTTGTAAAGCTTACAATGTGTGGTTTGTGTGTTACAAGATTTTTATTACAAAGGTGGCCACTATCGTGCCTAGGCACTTCGGGCAGACTAATACTAATTCTTATGCTATTTTAATACAGGTTATGTTTGAGTAGTATATTTGAACATATTATTAGGTACATAATTAGATACACTCCCAGTTAGGTACATATATAATTAAGTTTAAAATAGTTAGGTAGTCCAAATCATTTACTAATACATACTACAAATGGCAAATTTAGTACTGGGATTCGATTTGTCTTGGCATGATACGGTGTTTCTATTAAAGCCATAATGGAAGAGTATCTTAATACAAACTTAGGATTACAGTGGACCCCCAGAGTTCGTCATTAATTCGTTCCAGAATGCTGCTCAAGTGCCGTTACCGAACGAATTTGTTCCCATAAGGAATAATGTAAATTAGATTAGTCCTTTTAGACCCCCCAAAAATACACTAACAAAAGCACTTACAAAAATACACTTACATAATTGTTCGAGTTTGGAGCAGTACGAACTCCGGGGGTCCACTGTAGCTTAAGATTTAATAGGACTAACTTAAAATTAATAGCAATAGCTATAGTATTAGGAATTTTATGTTTACAGTCATTTGGGTGGGTGTAGGTGTAAATTATGGGGAGTTACAGATAACGAGAGTAAGTCTATATTGTTTTGAGTGTGTTCATGATACAAAAAAGAGAATTGGGTGGTTTTCATTTGGTTAGCTGATGATGGGGTGTGTTAGGGAGACGAGATATTTTTTAACGGTAGTTTTGAAAATGGTGGTCGAGTCTGCGGTTCTAGAGTTTACAGGCAGGGAGTTCCAGATTCTAGACCCTTTTATGTACATCAAATTTTTGTATAGCTTTAGCCGGACAAGGGGATTGTCATAGAGATTTTTGTGTCTGGTGTCGTGTCTATGGGTCCTGTTGCAACTATCGAGAAATTGTTTTAGTTCCGGGTTAAAATTAGAGTTTATGGTTCTGTAAATGTAGATTACACAACAGTAGGTGTGAATGTTCTGTATGGTGAGTAGGTTTAGGTCTTTGAAAAATGGGGGTGTGCTGTCTTGCACTGGATTGCGTGATAATTCTTACTGCGGCTTTCTGTTGGGTTATTATTGGCTTTAGGTGAGTTGCTGCTGTTGATCCCCATGAACAAATAGCATACATGAGGTAGGGACAGATGAGTGAATAATAGTGTGAGTAGGGCTGATTGCGGTATGTAGTAACATATCTTAGACAGGTTCCCAACTGTTTTGGATACTTTCTTTGTTATTTGTTGGATATGGGTGTTGAATTTCAGGTTGATGTCAAGGTGCAGGCCCAGGAATTTGCCCTCATTATGTCTAGCAATAGGAGTGTTGTCAATCATTATGTTCAGCTGGGCAGTACCTGTTCTGTTCCCAAACAGGATGTAAAGGTTTTGTCAGTATTAAGTTTATTAGCAGTCATCTAGTTCTTCGTTAACAATAGTGTTAAGTGAGGCAAGATTAGGGTGCGAGATAACATATGTCATATCGTCAGCAAAGAGAATAGGCTTAAGGTGTTGTGAAACAGTAGGTAGATCATTGATGTACAAGAGGAAGAGCAGGGGACCAAGGACACTTCCCTGTGGTACTCCAGTATCCAGTGGCCTTATTGATGAGGTTGTGTCCTTAATAGATACGTATTGCTGCCCATTAGTTAGGTAGGATTTGAAATATGTAAGTTCGTGGCCTCTTATGCCGTAATGCTCAAGTTTGTGGAGTAGGAGGCTGTGGTCTACTGTATCAAATGCTTTCCTTAGGTCGATAAAGAGTCCTAAAGGAAGGTGAAGTGTAAAGCAGGTCTAGCATTTTTACAATTGCGTTGTTTGTGCTTTTGTTTTTTCTGAAGCCAAATTGGTAGGGGTTGAGGATGCTTTGCACTGTTATAAAGGAATATAATCTCTTGTGTATAAGTTTCTCAAAGATTTTGGATAGCAATGGTAAGTTTGAAATTGGCCTGTAGTTGTTCACATCTGTGGGGTCACCACCTTTGTGTATTGGTGTGACCCTGGATATCTTGAGTAGTGATGGGAAAGTGCTGGTTTCTAGTGATTTGTTAAAGAGTAATGAAATAGCAGGCGAGAGAACATGAGCTCGTTTATTCAATAATGGAGGAACTTGAGCCAGATTTCCGGATTTGTTTTTAAGTGACTTAATAATTGTAGTGACTTCTGTGGGCTCGGTTGGTGCAAGATAGGAGGAGGAAGGGAAAGTCCCATCTAAGTAATCGCTTGCTTGGGCGTTGGTACCTTGGATTTTACTGGCGAGATTTGATCCTATGGTTGAAAAATGTCATTTATCTTGTTAATTGTATCATTTGGCTGTTGTTGGCTTCATTCGGTTTAGTTAGGACAATATCCCTAGTTTTTTTTAGTTTGTGGGTGCCTAGAATATGAGTGTGTGTCTTCCATTTCTTTTTTATATCTCCTCTTGTTTCGGCAAATCTACTGGAGTACAGTGGACCCCCGAGTTACGAACACCTCGGAAATCGTACAATTATGTAAGCATAATATTGTAAGTGCTTTTGTAAGTGTATTTTTGGGGGTCTGAAATGGACTAACCTACTTAACATTATTTCTTAAGGGAGTAAATTCGTTCAGTAATGGCACTTGAGCAGGCTTCTGGAATGAATTTTGTTCGTTACTCGGGGGTCCACTGTAGTACAATTGCTTAGCCTTTCTTATTAGATTGGAGAGAACTCATGCGTATTGTTTGACAATAACTGTTTATTAAGCCCTGTCTATATTGTTTTTCATACTGATGTTCCTTATCAATGGATCTTAGTATGCTGTTAGTTAGCCATGGACAGCCTAGCCGTTTATTCGTAATCAGTTTCATTTTTATGGGACAATGTTTGTTATATAGTCTAAGTAGTTTGTTTAGAAATATGTCTACCCAATCATCGATACCATTAGTCTCGGAGAATTCTGTAGGCCAGTGAATCATACCTAGCTCTGTTGTGAAGTTACTATTGAAGCCTCGTCATGGAGTCTAAAAAAGACCCTATTGTATGCCTTATTGTATTCATAGTTATTTTGCTAGTAATCCTTCCATTCTATCGATTGGGAACAAGAAAGCACCCATTCAACTATCAGAACTACCCAATAAAGTGCACAGAAGTCAGTAATTTTGCCAATTTTATACAAAATTAAAAAAAAAAAAAAAATGCCAATTTAAAAAGTTCAAAATAATGTAGACAGTCCAGGCCCTAAAGCAACATTTTCTTTGTTCATTAATCATGTCCTTAGGCCTTTTCTATATTACACTTGCTCTCCATTTTGAATTCATTACAAAAACTAGAAGATTTACCCTATTTTTCAGATAATAAAATATCACCAGGAATGATCGGACATGGTTTACGGCATTCCAATAATTGAATCAGACCCATTTAAAACCTATAAAACAGACCGGGGATGGTAGGGGGCCTAACCTGCCCCAAGGAAAACTGTCAAAAATCTAATATTTATACACAAATAACCCGCAATTGAAAAAAGGAGCTTACGACGACGTTTCGGTCCGACTTGGATCATTTACAAAGTCATACTAACAGAAAGAAGGGAGGGAAGGTGGTTTATATAGGCAGCCGAGAGGGGTGGGAACAAGAGAAAGTGGTGGAGAAGTAATAGTGGTAGTAGTAGTAGGAGTGGAGTCAGTCAAATACTAAGAAAGAGGAGCACTGCAAGGGAGCTAGTGGCTCACATATGAAAGGGGCAAGAACACAGAGGGGGAAAAAATAATAAAGAACAACATAAACAGGGCAAAAGAATGAAAACACAGAGGAGAAAGAAGAAAGTGGAAAGAGGAAGGGTGAAGGGTAAAAAGAATCAGGTTAAGTCACAGGTGTTCTGAAGTTTGGAGCATTTAACAGTGTAATGGGAAAGGAAAGCATCAACAGAGAAAGCCAGGACTCAGATTCATACAAGGAAAGTTGTGTATAAGGGAGGTTTCAACAAGATGATGACTGTGAAAGTTGGACGTAGGGTAGACAGTTTTAGCAGAAGACCAATCAATAGGATGACTGTGATCTCTGACATGACAGAAAAGAGCATTATTGGTGTCGGCAAGCCTAACATTATTTTTGTGCTCCCTAAGTCTGTCAGAAAGAGATTGGCCAGTTTCACCAAAGTACTGAAGAGGACAGGAGGAACAAGAAACAGAGTAGACACCAGGATCATCTATAGAGGGAGGAGAGGTATGAACTAGATTAGTGCGAAGTGTTAGTCTGGCGGAAAGTAAGTTTGATGTCTAAGGAATGGAGAGCTGTTGAGACTAGAGAGACCGGAAATGTAAGGAAGACAGAGGACAGGAGAGTTCCCAGGAGTAGAGAGAAGAAAGTCCGTTTAGAACGTGAGAAGGCAGAGTCTATGAAATGGGAAGGGTAGCCAAGACGGGAAAATGAATTATGAAGAGTGGAAATTTCTACTTCAAGGAACTGAGGATCACAAATGCGGAGAGCACGGAGAAAGAGGGAGATAAGAACACTTTTCTTGACAGAGGAAGGTCTTTTCTGTCATGTCAGAGATCACAGTCATCCTAGTGATTGGTCTTCTGCAAAAACTGTTTACCCTATGTCCAACTTTCACAGTCGTCTTCTTGTTGAATCCTCCCTTATACACAACTTTCCTTGTATGAATCTGAGTACTGGCTTTGTCTCTGTTGATGCTTTCCTTTCCCATTATGTACATTGTTAAATGCTCCAAACTTCAGAACACTCGTGACTTAACCTGATTCTTTTTTCCCTTTTCCCTTCCTCTTTCCTCTTTCTCCTCTGTGTTTTCTTTCTTTTGCCTTGTTTATGTTGTTCATTATTATCTCCACTCCTACTATTACTACCACTATTACTCCTCCACCACTTTCTCTTGTTCCCGCCCCTCTCGGCTGCCTATATAAACCTCCCTCCCATCTTTCTGTTAGTGTGACTTTGTAAATGGTCCAAGTCGGACCGAAACGTCGTCATAAGCAGGTTATTTGTGTATTGTTCCAGTCACGGTACTGTGCCTTTTTTGATATTTAATATTTATGCTAATTTGAGCCTAATTTCAAGCTACTTCCAGTCCTGAAACCCACCAAAATCATCTCTACTTCAATAGAATGTGTTCCATCTTATCAAGATATTAACAAACAACCAGTAAAACATAAAAACCATCCTAGAAAACACATCAGTCACTATTTTATACGAAACAAAGTCAGAGGTTTGCTTTTCCCAACATGCACCATGTCTGACAGATACACAAATAACCCGCATATAGAAGAGAGGAGCTTACGACGACGTTTCGCCCGTCGGCTGCCTATATAAACTCTCTCCCTCCCTTCTTTTTGTTAGTGTGACTTTGTAAATGGTCCAAGTCAGACTGAAATGTTGTCATAAGCTCCTCTCTTCTATATGCAGGTTATTTGTGTATTGTTCCAGTCACGGTATTGTGCCCTTTTTTGTTATTTCTGGCAATATTTTTTTTAAACTGTGCACACTCACTGCAAAGACTCATTCTCTCATGTCTAGGCCAAATTAACTGCTCACACCTTATCTGAGAGAGCTGAGCCCAGTGACCCTGGTGTCAATGACAGATCTACATACGAGACAGTGCAAGACTTAATGTCTGGCAGCACCAATACATGTATAGTAAAAGGAACGTCAATATATTTTATAATTAAATGTTTTTTAAGGTTAGTTATCGAGTGCATAACAGTAATTTTTGTTTAGATTTGGGTTCATACTGATTTTGTACAAATTGGTTAAACATAACTTTTCAGAAATCAATTTTATTAATATTTTTCAGTAGCATTTTGTATAAAATACAGAACACCTATGTTCTATCAGTCTTTTATGACAATATACCTCCTCCACATTCGTTGGTTTCACAACATTCATTTTTGTTTTTAACTTGCTGCAACAATAAATTTACCCTAAGTAATATATGCATATTTATAGGTATATTACACAATACTTAACTACTGTATAACAATACTAAATTGCAACAAGATTCAAAGACTGTACTTACCACTTAGGCACATGGTGGGGTGGCAATTTTGCATTACTGAACTGATACGACTGCGCTCTGCTTGTGGGTCAGGTGCCGCCACACTGATTAAACTCCCTGGAGAAACTTCATCTGACAGAACCTTGTGACCTGTATTATCAAAATATTATCTCATCAAATTTTATCA
Organism: Cherax destructor; assembly: GCA_009830355.1. Lineage (NCBI taxonomy): Eukaryota > Metazoa > Arthropoda > Malacostraca > Decapoda > Parastacidae > Cherax > Cherax destructor. The sequence goes on along the minus strand of WNWK01010299.1, from coordinate 45,800 downwards.
TTTACATGTGAACTTAACATGGGTTTAAAGCTTACCATAATTTTTTTTTTGACATGTTGGCCATTTCCCAATGAGGCAGGGTGACCCAAAAAGAAAGAAAAAACTTTCACCATCACTCATATATACTAATCAGTCTTTGCAGAGTCGCTCAGATATGACGGCTTAGACGTCCCTCCAAACTGAAAATATCCCAAACCCCTCCTTTAAAGTGCATGCATTGTACTTCCCATTTAAAGGATTCATGTCCGGCTAACCGGTTTCCCTGAATCCCTTCACAAAATATTACCCTGCTTATACACCAACTGCTCGTTAGGTCCCAAAAACCATTCATCTACATTCACTCCCATCTAACATGCTTGCTGGAAGTCCAAGCCCCCCACCCACAAAACCTCCTTTATTCCCTCCCTCCAACCTTTTTGAGGATGACCCTGCCTTCCTTTCCCTACAGATTTATACAATCTCCAAGTCCTACTTTGTTCCATTCTCTCAAATGACCAAACCACCTCAACAACACCTCTAACTAATACTTTTAGTAACTCCACACCTCCTCCTAATTTCTACACTCCGAATTCTCATCATAATATTTACACCACACATTGCCCTTAGACAGGACATCTCCACTGCCTCCAGCCGCCTTCTCACTGCAGCATTTACAACCCAAGCTTCACATCCATATAAGAGTGTTGGTACCACTATACAGTGGACCATCAGAAATCGAACACTCCAAACTCGTCCTATTATGTAAGTTTATTATTGTAAGCGCCTTTATAAGTGTATTTTTGGGGGTCTGAAATGGACTAATCTAATTTACATCATTCCTTATGGCAATAAATTCGTTTGGTAACAGCACTTGAACAGCATTCTGGAATGAAGAATGTTTGATTTCCGAGGGTCCACTGTACTTTCATACATTCCCTTCTTTGCCTCCATAGATAACATTTATTAAACAAAAATACCAACCATTCCAACACTATATCACCCCCTGCTTTTAACATTTCTGTCATGATCCCATCAGTTCCAGCTGCTTTACCCCCTTTCATTCTACGTAATGCCTCATGCACCTCTCCCACTCTCGCATCCTACTCTTCTTCATTCCTAAAATTGCTATACCTCCCTGGCCAGTGCATGAAATTATTGCCTCCCTTTATCGACATTTAAAAGTTCCTCAAAATATTCCCACCATCTACCCAATACCTCCAGTTCCTCAACTACTAACTCCCCTACCCTGTTTTTAACTGACAAATCCATTCATTCCCTAGGCTTTCTTAACCTGTTTATCTCACTCCAAATTTTTTTCTTATTTTCAGCAAAATTTCTTGACAGTGCCTCTCCCACTATCATTTGCTTTCCATTTGCACTCTCTCCACCATTCTTTTACTCTCCATATACTCTGCCCTTCTTATATCACTTCTGCTTTGTAAAAACCTCTCATAAGCTACCTTTTTCTCTTTTATCGCACTCTTTACCTCATCATCCCACCAATCACTCCTCTTTCCTCCTACAGCCACAAACTTCTGCCCCATATTCTAATACTGCATTTTTAAAACTATCCCATCCCTCTTCAACCCCCATCCCTCCACTACCCATACTTGTACTAGCCCACCTTTCTGCCAACAGTTGCTTATATCTCACTCTACCTTCCTCCTCCCTTAGTTTGTAAACTTTCACCTCTCTCTTACTTGCTGTTGCCAATTTCCTTTTGTCCCATCTACCTCTTACTCTAACTGTAGCTACAACTAAATAATGATCCGATATATCCGTTGTCCCTCTATAAACATGTACATCCTGAAGCCTACCCATCAACCTTTTATCCACCAATACATTTAAATTTAATTTAAACACAAAAACAAAATTTTTAATAGTAACATTTAGATAGATATCAGATTGGAGGGAGGGAGTATGGAAGAAGTGGAATGTGTTCGGATAATTTGGAGTAGACTTGTCGGCAGATGGGTTTATGAAGGACGAGGTAAACCACAGAATTGATGAAGGAATCAAGGTGGGTGGTGCATTGAGGTATCTGTGGAGACAAAGAACATTACCTATAGAGGCAAAGAAGGTGCCAACACTCTTTATATGGGTGTGAAGCATGGGTTGTAAATGCTGCAGGAAGGAGGAGGGTGGAGGTAGTGGTGATGCCGTGTCTAAGGGCAATGTGTGGCATATTATGCAGAGAATTCATAGTGTGGAAATTAGGAGGTGTGGAGTAATTAAAAGTATTATTCAGAGGGCTGAGGAGGGGTTATTGAGGTGGTTTGGTCATTTCGAGGGGATGGAGGAAAATAATAAGACTTGGAGGGTGTATAAATCTGTATTGGAGGGAAGGAGGGGTGGGGGTCATCCTAGGAAAGGATGGATGGAGGGGGTAAAAGAGGTTGTGTGTGCAAGGGGGCTGGACATACAGCAGGCATATGTAAGTGTTAGATAGGAGACAAATGGTTTTAGGGACCTAACGAACTGTTGGAGTGTGAGCAGGGTAATATTTTGTGAAGGGATTCAGGGAAACCGGTTAGCCAGACCCAAGCCCTGGAGGTGGGAAGTACAATGCCTACACTTTATAAGAAAGGTTTGGGATATTTGCTGTTTGGGGTTACATCTGAAATGTTATCAGCATGCCTTTGCAAAGACAGTGATTATGTGTGAATGATGGTGAAAGTGTTTCTTTTTTTTTTCCGGTCACCCTGCCTCGGTGGGAGATGGCCAGCGTGTTGAAAAAAAAAATTTGATGTGAAGAGGCTTTGAATATGAAACAAGCAAAACAGGGAATTTTTTTAGTCATTTTGTCTATTATACTGGTTTACCAGATGACATATGAACTTGCAGATGATCTACACCAATAACACAATGTGCAATGTCAAGGTATGTTAATTGACATAAAGACTGTACATAAATGAAATGAGGCAATACCAATTTTATGAAGTTAACTTTCAAAAGGAAAAGCAAAGAAAAATTCTAAAATTGAGGTAAAAAAAATGCAAGATGCTCTGAGCATTCACTAGTTTAGCAAGCTACTTATAACTATGAATGTGATTCTCACCACCCAACATTCAGGGGTACATACTGCTCCACATCCTGTAATAATAAGGGAAAATGCTTGGCCCATCATTCATCTCTCCATGAAATACTAAAGCAACAAATTTTACGTTATTCTTAGAGAGAATCTCTGAGTAGTATGTCTTCCATTATATCAGGTGATACCAAGAAACTGCCAATAACACCATCCTATATAACATCTGTCACTATTTTAAACCAAAGACAAGGTCAGAGTTTTGTTTTCCCATCATGCACCACGTGGAGCAGGATTTTTTTTTATACTATGCACACTCACTACACAAAACCACTCTCTCATGTCCAGGCCAAAATTTACTGCTCACAGCTTATTTGAGTGAGCTGAGCTCATGATTTAGACCTACGTAAGGACCCTGATGTCAATAATGTAGATCTACATGATGGACAATGACAGGGTTAATACCAGAAGATAAAAAAGGCAAAAAGTGGAGAGAGAGAAAATTAAAATTAAAAGGTATGATTTTGCAGTTTAAATATAACCAAAAAATAAGTCATCAATGACTCCATGATAATATTACTGTACAAAGATTAATCAGAAACTATTTGGGTCAATAATGCTATCTGAAAATGAAATTTACTGCACACTAATGTCAATTATATTAACCAAATTTCTATTTATATTACTAGGCCTCTTCATCACTAAAAGGTTCACTAAATGACTTGTGGAAAAAATTACTACATTATCTTTATGCAATACAATTACGTATTGCTACATGAAACTTTAACAAAACTAGCCTCCCAGGTCCAGAGCGAGGTCAAGAAGATGCAATGTGCCATGTGCTGTTCCAACCACTAAAAGTCCATGCCAGGGACGTAATTCTGGTGCCAGAGTGCCAGAATCCACACTTACTTCTCCATTTGACACCATGCATAAACTTGTTACCTAGAAAATTTAATTATCAGAAATAGACCAACTTTTCATATTACAACAGAGAGAATTTTTAAGACTAATAAATTTCTTTCCTTCTAATTTCAATGTTTATCAAGTACCTTACTGAAAATACTTTGATTACACTCATTACCTTATGAGTGAAATGAAAAACCCGTGTAAGCCTTGAAGAATATAGAGATAATAGTGCCACCATTCCCTGAGGTTTACGATCAGCACCATGATCTACACCAACCACCACTTGAGATATTGCCCCTGGGCCAACTCCACACACACTGGTTACCTGTGTAAGAAAATTATCATAAGCCTCAAACCAACTTTGCATTAAAGGTGTGAAAAAATAAGAACTGCAAACAAGTGTCTAGTCGGTATTTACTCTGGATACCAGGCTTCTCAAATGAGGAGTTAGAACTACGTACAAATGCGGCTAGATTTACCCGAGTTCCAGTATTGTGCAGTATTGCCCCAAATGTCCATGCTGCTTTTCGTGTCCCTGTGCTTGGTTCAATAATTTCTACTGTTGGTCCAACAGCTCTCCATGCAAGCTGGCCCCCACCTACAAATCCACCAAGCACAGGAAAACCATTGTTCCCCAAATCCTTGGTTGGGTCCTCAGAGTTCAAGGCAGACTCAGTCTTGTGGGTGAGTGGGGGCAGAGGGATGTGTCGCACAGCACTGCCCACTTGCACAACACTCACTCCCACCATTTCTATCTGAAAATAATTCTGAATTAGCTTAAATTTCTACCTGGAACATAACATGACAATAGGAAAAAATATCAAGGCCAAGAATATAGAATCAGGACCCTTGACAAGAACATGTAATTTTACAAGGAAATCTCCATTAGTGTCAGTACAAATACCTATTATAGGCAGATGAAAGTACTCTCAGCATCAGGAAAATGCTCACAGTATAAAACTACAGTACTATCAATGGAATGAGTCTTTCAGTAAATAGTTAATAAACTGTGGAAGCCATATTACAGGTAAGTATTTTGGCTCAAAAGGTTAACTGAAATGCAAAATAATCTTAGGGTACTGTGTATCAAGGAACCAATCTTGACAGTAATTCTGGTGAAATATCTATAAATATTCATTTGATCCTTCCATGTTAGATGAATTGGTAGTGAATCATCTAGGAAAAAAAAAGGTAAATGACAGGTTAGATTTCCTTTACATTCACAGTGCCTACCTACTAAGGCATGCAAGATTCTGTATCTAGCTCTTATTAACAGTATAGTCATGTAGGCCATTATTGTTTTCCATGGTACTTTGCTTCATAATATACAGATTACTCAGACTAGGATGGCAAGGCATCCATCCATCACCTGGGTCATAAAGAATGTTTAGGCCACAATGAACTTTAAAAACTTGAAATACATAGACAGTAAGAGTAAATCAACTGAAGCTCATCAGTGTCTATAAAATTTCTAACAATTAGGTGACTAGACTATCTTGCAGTCATTATGTACATTTCTCCAGGACAGAAATAAGTTATCATTTGACATTACAAATAACAAGCATGTTAACTATTGCACAGGAGAAATACTGCAGTTATCTGTTGTGGGAATTTTTTATTTAGGTGATAATAAAAAAACAGGAGGTAGTAGATTGGTAGACAGCAACCGCCCAGCCAAGTGAGTGTGAAATGGAAGCCTATAATTATATTACATGATGTAGGATTTCTGGTGTCTTTTTTCCATCTCATAAACATGCAAGATTTTAGGTATGTTTTGCTTCTTCTACTTACACTTAGGTCACACTACACATGCATGTACAAGCATATATATGTCATGCCAAATAAGTAAAATTGGTAAATTAGCAAGAACTTGTTTAAAATTAAGTCCTTTCTAAAATTTTCTCTAATATGTTTAAAGATATATTTTTTTCATTTATGTTAATGTAAAAACTAATAATTTTGTACCAAAAGAACCTTAGAAAACTTACCTAACCTTATTATAACAAGCACAATTTAATTTAGCCTAATCTAACTAAATATATTTTAGATAAGTTTACAATAATTTAATAATAAACAAACACAACGAAATATATTTTTTTGTTAGGTTCAGAATGATTTTTGCAAAATTATTGCATACACAAATTTTCACTTGCCTTATTTGGCAAGAATAGCATTGATATTTAAATCAAATCGCAAGTTTTACCTATTCGGCACAACATATACATACCCCTCTGGGTTTTCTTCTATGTATTTTCTTACTAGTTCTTGTTTATATATTTCCACTTATCTCCATGAGGAAGTGGAACAGAATTCTTCCTCTAAGCCATGCATGTCATAAGAGGTGACTAAAATGCCGGGAGCAAGGTGCTAGTATATATTACTAAATTTAAAAGGAGAAACTCATTTTTCCTTTTGGGCCACCCTGCCACGGTGGGATACAGCTGGTTTGTCGAAAGAAGAAAAACAAGATGTAGTTGGTTCATAGACAGCAATCGCCCAGGGAAGTACTTCCGTCCTGCCAAGCGAGTGTGAAACAAAAACCTGTAACTGTTTTACATGATGGTAGGATTGCAAGGTTTCAGGTATGTCTTGCTACTTCTACTTACACTTAGGTCACACTACACATGCATGTACATACAAGCATATATACACACATCCCTCTGGGTTTTCCTCCATTTTCTTACTGGTTCTTGTTTTTGTTTATATCCACTTATCTCCATGGGGAAGTGGAACAGAATTCTTCCTCCGTAAGCCATGCATGTCGTAAAAGGCGACTAAAATGCCATTAGCAAGGGGCTAGTAACCCCTTCTCCTGTATATATCATTAAATTTAAAAGAAACTTTCGTTTTTCCATTTGGGCCACCCTTCCTACTAGGATAAACCAAAAAAGTTGGGGTCCCTGTAATAATTATTATTTATATTTAAAAGTTAAAAACAGGTAAGTATCTTAACTATGTAAAAACAGTTACAATAAGATACACTAGGTTACCCTAGGTAATTAATACATATGTTAAAAGTATGTATGGTAATTGTTATCTGTACCTAAATAAACTTATTTATTCATTGAGTTATCCATAGTTAAATTCAAAATAATTTACATAAACCATAAAGTTTAAAATTATGTATGAAGTCTTAACAAACAGATCAGAATCATACAAAAATTATTATATAGCATTTATCTAATTTTTATTCTTATTAATTTTGAATCTAGTCCATAGAGAAAAAAATAACTATGTTTGTTTACAAACATTTAAATCGATTTGCTACGAATATTTATAAGCTAATTACAGATCCACGGCTATTTACACTTATTGCATCTCACTCGATGACTTACAGAATCATGTAGCATCTTGTGTAACCACAGCAATTAAAAATAAATCAAAATACCTGCATGATTTCAAAAAAAGATTTCTAAAATATTTGCAAGGCCTCTCTTAATTCCCCGCATATCCCACAATACACGTGACTATCTGCGATACTGCCGTCATATTATGCCGCTTGACTTACTGGTGGTTACGTGGACTAGTGTAAATTCTTGGGCATAGAGGGAAGTAACGGTACGAGGAGGTTTTCCCGCGGGTCACTATCATATCACGCGGAATAACAAACCGCCATGATGGACTCCCCAGCTGACCAATCATACACCAGGAAAATTCGGCCATATTGGACTTTGTTCGTGTCCGAATATGTGCTTAACTTGACCCCACCCATCTGCAGACTAGGGTACAGCAATTATTTAATAAGGAACAAGACACGTGTAGTACTAGGATATTTATGGCGGAGACGTTTCGCTCAAAGACGGTTCCTCATTAATTAGCGTAGTATTGCTCGTTTCTTATTTCGCATTTATCGATATCTGATACCATCTTTAATCTACTACTTTACTAACGGCAACCTTTGTTTATTAAAGACACTTAAAAACAGTGTAATATAATCATGAAAGAGCTGCGATTTGAACCATCTATATCAAGAGAGAGGAAAGGACCCCAATGGAAATAAGTCACTCTGTCTGACTTTTTTGGGTTATTCTATGTTCTCTACACATATTCTGCTATGTATGATAATCTATTTAACTGTATTTGTGTATATCTGACTAAACTTACTTACTTACTTGGATACCAGAACTGACGACCGAGTATTCGGATGAGTGAAGTAAAGTCAAACTCGATGTTCGAAAAGTTTGGCGCGAAAGAGTGTTGCATTATCGATTCCTCCAGCAAGATATGTTTCTAAGTGCTTCTTGTTAGTTAACTCAGCCTTATTCTACCACTAACATATTCTGTGTGAATGTCGCGAGACTCGGGAGGAAGGTCTATATTATAGAAAACCTGAGTAAGTGTAACGCAATGCCAAGAATGAATACAAGTGATTTGTTTACTTGCAAGATGGCGTAGAAGGTGAGTAGAATATTTGAGAAATTTGCAGGTATGTCTTTATTGTGGGGCTTTTGTATGGCGTGTGAAGCTTGTACGTGTACTATATATATATCGGCTTGGTTATTGGTTAAATTTGTGATGAATTATGGCCAAAAACCTCTCAAAAATAATTATGACATGTTAAGGGGTTATCGTTAGTATTTCAGGGGTATATGATATAAATTTGTGCATTACATTATTTATACAATCATAATTTAGCTTATTGAGATGATACTGGAGAATATTTAATGTTAGGAGATGATGTAGATAAATGATGTCATTGTTTGGGTGAGCCGAGACGAATGAGGTTGCCAAGTACTACTCACGTACGCCATCAACATAATACATTTATTCTCTTAAATTATTCACTTGTCTGTCATTTTGACATTTTTACCCAGCAACGAAAATGTCTTCCCTCCGCACGGAAGGCAGTTTTTGACCGTTGATGCTGCTGTATTGGAGAATAAATGAGAAAGTGAAGACAAAGGCAAGTTAGGTGAAGGCCATGAGAGAGCGATGTTAGAACAGTTGGTGAGACACGAACTGGGGGAGAATGAAACGCAATTCTCCAGTTTACATGCGTAGTTCTCTCTTTATAGACACCCCATTGTACAGAGACACTTAGCATGTAGTAGATAGTGCCAAGAGGCAGCCAAGATGTGAAGAACGAGAAGAGGCGGAGGAGCTGGGAGGTGAAGAATAGTTAGTGGTGTTAAACTAGACGAGCTTGTACCTGTTTGGGTAATCAGCTGATTGGAACGTGGTAACCATCAACCAAGCGGTTAATTGGATTTATGAATGGTTGGCGTGATAATTAGCTCGTACGTGCATGTGCTGATACTCCATCATGTCGCAGAATTTCCAGACAAGCTACCAGCCCTTAGGAGGGGCGAGTGACAGAGATGGAATTTCTAGAGGAGAGGATGGGGAGAGAGATGATGATCTCTCCCCTGATACACACACCAGTATGGTATTTCACGTTGTTCCCAAGTCCAGCAAGTCAAGGTGGAACCACTTGGAAGATTTGGATTCCTTCTTCACACGGGTGTATCAATATCATCAAAACCATGGGATGCTGTGTATGATGCTGCAACAGTTATTCGAACTTGTTCAATTTATATTTGTAGTTGTATTCACCTCCTTCCTGTTTACTTGTGTAGACTATGATATTCTATTCAGAAACAGATCTCCAAAAAATTTTAATGCAACCGATAAAATAACGCTGCTTGATGCAATACGCACTTGTGATGGGTGTTTGGAACACTTTAACTGGTTACTGGTTTTCATCATTGTACTATCAGTGGTAATCTGGCTGCTTCGTCTTGTCCATGCTGGCTTCACCCTCTTCCAGTTCTGGGAAATCAAGCTCTTCTTCAACAAGGCACTGGGCATCCACGACAATGACCTTGGCAATATTACATGGGAAGAAGTGGAACAGAGAGTGATGGAAGTGCAGGTAGGAAATATTCCTGATTTTTGTCCTGTGTAAATGAGCCTTACTAAAAATGTATACAGTGGACCCTCGTTTTTCGTAATTAATCCATTCCAGAGAGTGTGACTAATGGCGAAATTGACAATTTGCGAAGCCATTTTCCCCATAAGAAATAATGTAAATGCAATTAATCCGTTCCAGACACCCAAAAGTATTTAAACTAAAATATTTTTTTACATGAAATATGGATGTACATACACAGAAAACAATGAGACATGAAGAATAAAACAATAATAACATGACACTTACCTTTATTGAAGATTCTTCTTAGTGTATGGAAGACGGGAGGAAGGGAGAGGATGGAGAAATTACTGTTTGGAAGGGGAATCCCCTTCCATAAAGACTTCAGGTACAAAGTCCTTTTCTGGGGTTACTGCCCTTTGTTTTTTAATGCCACTAGGACCAGCTTGAGAGTCTCTGGACCCCTGTTTCACAAAAAAAACTGTCCAGAGAGCTCTTGCAGCTCTTCCCTCTACCACAATCCCTACCACCCTCCACCATAATCACTGCCACCCTTTACCACCATCACTACCACCCTCTACCACCATCACTACCACCCTCTACCACCATCACTACCACCCTCTACCACCACCACTCGTATTTTTCTACAAACTTTTTCTTGAATTTTGTCGTGTTTCTCACATTCTTTAACAAAGGGCTGGCACTAGAAGCTTTGGGCCCATGGTGGCTTATTTAGCAGTTGCAAGCACTAAAACGAATGGAATATTATGAAATGTATCGTATGAACGCATGGGATCGTGCTCACTCGCTATAAACAATGGCACACTGACTGTGAATTGTGTGTGGGGCCGCTTGGGCTGTACGTACGTGATTGGGACCAACAACTATTTGCGAGTCAAACGAAGATTCGCAAGTCAATATTTTGATGAAAAAACGTTACGATTTTTTAAAATTGCGAATTACGATGCTTACGAAAAAACGAGGGTCCACTGTACATACTACCCAGACAATATTTTGTGATTGGCTAATGTTATTTGTCTGACAGTTGGGTACTCATATGTACTTAGATATTGCCACATGTGCCATTTTCATTTAATTTTAATAACATTTTTAATCTAACCTTGGCTATCCTAACCTATAAACTGGTTGCTACCCATTTGCCATCTAAATAGCTTTCAGCAAACTCTTCATTACTTGGCTTCTGGACAAATACACATCCTGTGTGTTTAGGCGTTGTTCAATAAATTTCATAGCATATAGCAAAATCCATGTCATGTTAAAACTATTACTACTGTACTACAAATGCCAAAGGTTGCTGCACTCGGGCTTCTAGTGCTTTGTGACTCAACTATGTAAATTGGTATGATAAGAAATAAAAAAAAGATCACTAATCACAAGTTACCTTGTGTTAAAATTTACAATAATTTATATTGATTTTTTAATTCTAGCAGAATCAGTTTATCTGAATAAAAAATGCTAATATATGTAGTGTCTCCAGCTGTTCACTGTAGTTAAATACTGCTTATATTTATCCTGAAATTGTTAAAGAAGTGCTTTCAGATATAACAGTTTGAGACTAGCTTTTTCCTTAACTGGTTTTTGCATCTTATGAAATAATTGAGCCGAACATCTTTATTCAATGCAATATTTGTCTGGTTAGTACAATATCTTTGAGAGGGGTATCAAAGTATAGTAGTGTAGTGTTAAATGTGAATACATTAATATAAATGAAGTTTGTTAAATTAATATAAATGTTCTAAAAGGAGGGTTGAGAATTATTTAATAAAATTAAATAGACAACAAGAGACCTCTGATCTCTCAGATTTTCCCAGGTCACCAATTGATCAGAAGTCTGATGCTTTTCTACTAGCAGAAAGCTAACCCATATATAAATTTACTGTCAGCAAGCACTTATAACTTAACCTAGCCTAACTGAATCTCTGTTCTACATGAAAATACATACATTGATATTAATTTGTTAGATAACTTGCCACTGTATTTTACCAAGTCACCAAGGTTGCCGCTTGAAAAACTCATTAATGTCAGTAACTTGGAAATTCAGTGATGTCATTGGATACCAACAAATGATTGAATTTAAAATTTTGTAAAAAAAAAAATTATAAACCATTTTCGGTTCATTGTTTGCCTCTGGAAATAGGAAGCATAATTTTATTGTGGATCTATAACTTATGCAGTTTCTTAAAGATGCTGATCATTCTGAAATGCTTCCACAATTATAATATTTTGGTTTCTATATGCAGTATGAGTACAGGTAATTATAAAACAATATGTAATGTAGAAATTTTTATAGTTAAACATAAATGTATGGTAAATTAAGGATTATATAGAGCCCACCCAAAATATGCCTGTACTGTGTGTGTATAATTCTAAAGGCTTTTACAGAATCAGAGTAATTAAAGTGCTGTTCTTTGCAGCTATATGTAAAATGGAATGACACAATAATAAATGTAAAGGCAGGTGGGGATATAGTTTTAGTGGTTAGTGTTTTTATTTAATAAATGTATGGAAGAGGGTAAGGTACCTAGGGATTGGCAGAGAGCATGCATAATTCCTTTGTATAAAGGCAAAGGGGACAAAAGAGTGTAAAAATTATAGGGGAATAAGTCTGTTGAGTATACCTGGTAAAGTGTATGGTAGCGTTATTATTGAAAGAATTAGGAGTAAGACGGAGAGCAGGATAGCGGATGAACAAGGAGGCTTTAGGTGAACAATATTTAGATAAGGGTAAAGAGGTGTTTGTGGCATTTAGGATAGAGGGGGCAATGTGGCAGATGTTGCAAATGTATGGAATAGGAGGTAGGTTATTGAAAGCGGTGAAAAGTTTTTACGAGGATAGTGAGGCACAGGTTAGAGTATGTAGGCGAGAGGGAGATTATTTCCCAGTAAAAGTAGGCCTTAGACAGGGATGTGTGATGTCACCATGGTTGTTTAATATATTTATAGAGGGAGTTGTAAGAGAAGTGAATGCTCGGGTGTTGGCAAGAGGTGTGGGGTTAAAAGATAAAGAATCAGATACAAAGTGGGAGTTGTCACAGTTGCTCTTTGCTGATGACACTGTGCTTTTGGGAGATTCTGAAGAGAAGTTGCAGAGGTTGGTGGATGAGTTTGGTAGGGTATGTAAAAGAAGGAAATTAAAAGTGAATATAGGAAAGAGTAATGTGATTAGGATAACAAAAAAAATAGGTGACAAAAGATTGGATATCATATTGGAGGGAGAGAGTATGGAGGAGGTGAATGTGTTCAGATATTTGGGAGTGGATGTGTCAGCAGATGGGTATATGAAGGATGAAGTGAATCATAGAATTAATGAGGGGAAAAAGGTGAGTGGTGCACTGAGGAGCTTGTGGAGACAGAGAACTTTATCCATGAAAGCAAAGAGGGGAATGTATGAAAGTATAGTTATACCAACACTCTTGTATGGGTGTGAGACGGGTTGTGAATGTTGCAACAAGGAGAAGGCTGGAGGCAGTGGAGATGTCGTGTCTGAGGGCAATGCGTGGTGTGAATATAATGCAGAGAATCCGTAGTTTGGAGATTAGGAGGAGGTGTGTGATTACCAAAACTATTATCCAGAGAGCTGAGTAGGGGTTGTTGAGATGGTTTGGACATATATAGAAGGCATGGAGCAAAATAGAATGACTTTGAGAGTGTATAAATCTGTAGTGGAGGGAAAGCGGGGTAGGGGTTTACCTAGAAAAGGTTGGAGGGAGGGGGTAAAGGAGGTTTTGTGTGCGAGGGGCTTGGACTTCCAGCAAGCTTACGTGAGCGTGTTAGATAGGAGCGAATGGAGACAAATGGTTTTTAGGACTTGACATGCTGTTGGAGTGTAGGCAAGGTAACATTTATGAAGGGTTTCATGGAAATCAGCAGGCCGGACTTGATTCCTGGAGATGGGAAGGACAGTGCCGGCATTCTGAAGGAGGGGTGTTAATGTTGCAGTTTTGTAGCTGTAGTGTAAGCACGCCTCTGGCAAGACAGTGATGGAGTGAATGATGATGAAAGTTTTTCTTTGTCGGGCCACCCTGCCTTGGTGGGAAACGGCCGATGTGTTAATAAAATAAAAACATAACACATTATCGGCAAGGAATGTAAATTTTTATTTAAGAATGTGTGATGTTATTAGGAATCCACATTATTATTTTCATAGCGAAACGCTTAACTCCATAGGGGTCTTGTTAGTGGCTTTCTTTGTGCCCAACAATATTTTATTACATGTAAACTATTTTACCTGTATACTGCAGAAAAGAAATAAATTATTTGTATTTGTATTTTGAGGGTGGCAGTGCCTCTGCATTAGATAAAGAGCCATCGTCAACTTCAAGGCAACCCCTATGAAGGGTCAGGAGTTTACAAAAATCAAGTGTACATATACATAGTACAGAAACCCATATTAGTGTAACCAGCACACCAAATATAATACTTTGCAAATTACAAAACAGTAGTCTAGTAGTCTTGTCTACATTGTAATGTAGATTGATTGAAGGGCATCAGATGTTTCACTTGGAAGCAGTGGGTCCAGTATAATAGTTGGATGTAGAAGCACAATGCTGACAGGTATGGGAATAAAGTCAGAATATGCATAAAGATCAACATTGTGTGAAATGTTGTCCCAATAGAAGCCCATATCCATAATATTTGTATTATTCATCCAAGTAATCCTCTTAAGAAAGGTTCCTTGGATAGGGGTGGGCTTTGAAATGAGCTGTGGTAGGATACGGCTCTTAGCCTGTAAAATTGATTTGTGTAACAAAAAAAAATCTGCACACTGACATCACCCTTTCACTGTTGGGATCCCTGAAATTAAGTGCTGACAATGTTTGGGATTTTCAGAAAAAAGAGCACGTTTTTTTCAGTGGTAATAATATACAAAGAAGATTTTTCCAATTGGTACTTATCAAGATATGAAGTCGTGAATTTTAAGGTTATTGACCACTTGACAGCAATATCGGCAATTGCTACATTTTTTTTTCTGTTTTTTTTCTAATGTTTTATATTTTCCAGTAACTCTTGTGGCCCATGAAACCCAAATTGTGCACAGTGTACATATTGCCACCCATTGTATACAACACAGTACTTTCACTAATGATGTTATCAGTACACATTGTTTGAAAAGTATGTACATATTGTATATACAGCAGCATAAACACACACTTTGCAAATGTTTCACATAACTACAATGTATTCTAACACACACAAGTTAACAGGCACTGGTCATTCTCTTAGAACTGTTGGTCTGTGGAAGTCCGTGAAGCACGGCTCCAAACACGGTAGTGTTTTATACTCTACATGTAAAGCGTGTGTCCATGTGCTTTACTGGGTGCCTTGTGTGTGCACAGATATAACATCTGTTCTATACCCACTTCTTGCCTGTAGCAGGAAGTGTCATTAGGAAGTGATCGCCATGCCTCAGACGAGAGGGCATGTGATGATCAGTACAGTGGTGTATGTGTAGTGCTGGTGTTGTGGCATGTTATTTCTATATTTGTCTGATAACAGATGGACAGAAGTGGCCATATGGCAGTCTGTTGCTGGTCTCCATTTGGTACACATTGTATGCATTCAACATGGCAGTGTCCATAAGATGGAAGAAATGTTTCGTGCACCACTTGTAACTTTTGCAAACAGTCAGCAAACCTAATCTGCATACAGTCATACCTCGGTTAACGATATTAATCCGTCAGAGAGGGCATATCTTTAACCGAAACAATCGTTAACCGAATCAATTTTCCCCATAAGAAATAATGGAAATAAAATTAATCCGTCCAAGACTTTCAAAAGTAGTTAAATAAAATATTTTTTAGAACTTTTTGACATTAAATAATACACAATTTAATGAACAATAAATAAAGACACATGTAAATATTGTACAATAACATGTCACTTACATTTATTGAAGAGTTGTTGTGTGGAGGAGGAGAGAAGGTGGAGTAGTATGCTAGTGTTTGGAAGGGAAATCCCCTTCCATTAACACTGCAGGTACCAAGTTCTTTTCTGGGGTTACTTCCCTTTTTCTTTGAATGCCACTAGGACCAGCTTGAGAGTCACTGGACCTCTTTCTAACAATAAATCTGTCCAGGGAGCTCTGTGTCTGGCGATTCTTTAACACATCCCTGAAATGACACACCACTGTCATTGTACAGGTTGCCAGCACGGCCTGCAACAGCATGGTTAGGGTGATATTCATCCATAAAGCCTTGCACATCACTCCATTTGGCACAGATCTCCCTAATCCTTGAAGAAGGCACCTCCTTCCATCTCGGTTCCACCTCCTCCTCCTCTGAACCATTGTCCTGACCTCTGGTCTCTTGTTGCAGTTGCTGTTGAAGCTCTTTCAGATCTTCAGTGGTTAGCTCTTCCTTGTGCTCCTCCACCAACTGTTCCACATCCTCACCACTCACCTCTAACCCCATAGACTTGCCCAATTCCACAATTTCTTCCACAACAGGCTCAGGCTCAGGCTCATGCTCAAGGTTCTGAGGCTCAGCCCCAAAACCTTCAAAATCCATCTCTAGGACACAGTCTGGCCACAATTTTCTCCAGGCAGAGTTCAAAGTCCAGGTAGTCACTCCCTTCCAAGCCTTACCTATAAGGTTTACACAATGGAGCATATGGAAATGGTTTTTCCAAAAGTCTCTTAGGGTTATATTCATGTCTGTGGTCACATCAAAGCACTTTTGAAACATAGCTTTGGTGTAGAGTTTTTTAAAGTTTGAAATGACCTGCTGGTCCATGGGCTGGTTTAGAGGAGTGGTATTAGGGGGCAAGAACTTCACTTTGATGAATTTAAACTCCTCCACAATTTTCTCTACCAAGTTTGGAGGATGACAAGGAGCATTGTCCATTATCAGGAGGCACTTAAGTGGCAAATTAATGTCCAATAGATATTTCTTCACACTGGGGCCAAACATGCCATTGAACCACTCTAAGAAAATGTCCTTTGTGACCCATGCCTTTTTGTTAGACTTCCACATCACACACAAGTTAGACTTGGTGATACCGCATCTGCCAAACACTCAGGGATTTTCAAAAAGATACACCAGTAAAGGCTTCACTTTGCAATCACCACTGGCATTAGCACAAAGCATCAAAGTTAGCCTGTCTTTCATAGGCTTATGTCCTGGCTGTGCCTTTTCCTCCTGAGTAATGAAGGTCCTGTTGGGCATTTTCTTCCAAAACAGGCCTGTTTCATCACAATTAAACACTTGTTGGGGGAGGAATTGTTCAGCCTCTATGTACTCCTGGAATTCAGGCACATATTTTTCAGCCGCATTTTTGTCAGAACTGCCTGCCTCACCATGCCTCACAACACTATGTATGCCACTTCGTTTCTTAAATTTGTGAAACCAGCCTCTGCTGGCTTTAAATTCGCTCACTTCAGCACTCGTTGCAGGCATTTTCTTAACGAGATCATCATGCAACTGCCTTGCTTTTTCACATATTATTGCCTCCGAAACACTATCTGCTGCTAACTGTTTCTCGTTGATCCACACCAACAACAACCTTTCCACATCTTCCAGCACTTGTGATCTCTGTTTTGTGATCACAGATTAACCTTTCGCAACAACAGCTTCCTTGATTTTACGTGTATTTTCCTTGGTCACAATGGTAGCGATGGTAGAATAGGCTTTACCATACAGCCTGGCCAGCTCAGTGATACGCACTCCACTTTCATATTTTTCTATTATCTCCTTCTTCAGTTCTATCGTATTTATGTTCCTCTTTGCCACAGGCTTACCACTAGGAGCTTTCCTTGGACCCAGTTGCTAGCAGTTGCAAGCACTAAAACAGTGGAATAATGACAATATACTGGTATGAATGCGTGGGTGGAGTGGGTGAGTGGTCGCTCTCGCTTGTAAACAATAGCACACTGACGCTCCCTGGAGTGCGCGCTCAGCTGGGCGCCACGCGGACACGTCCGGTACGAATGTCGTTAACCGAAGCAAACATCGTTAACCGCAATCATTTTTTTTACGTCAAAAATATCGTTAACCGAAATTATCGTTAACTGACATCATCGTTAACCGAGGTATGACTGTATCTCATTTGTCCACCAAATGCATATTGGCAGTGTAATCTATGACAGCAGCTGATCTCAGAATGGGTTCTTTGGTGTGTATTTACCTTCCTGTTTCTTTTCATTTCGTGCTGGTGGATCAGTGTAGTGTTATGTTTGTCATGCCATTGGCATTAAACATCTGCACCTCGCTGGTACTAGTGCCTGCGTTGAACCGGGGCATATGTTTGTGTTCCACGCACTGTACCACACATGTCATGTTCACAAGCAGGAAATCACTGTGTAAGGGGCTTATGTACCAGTTTCTTCTTTCTTTCAACACGTCGGCCGTTTCCCACCGATTCCCAATAACTTCATGATATCTTTGTTTTGCTTCCTTTGTTCACAGTGAGATCCAGTAACAGGCCAGTTTCACAATTGCAAAGCACAAGCACAAACGGCTTGACACCATATACTGTTTGATTGACAGTCTACCTTCAATTTTAATAACAAAAACATAGTGGGATCAAGTCAACCATGTCCTAAATGAAACAAGCTGGGAAGATATCCTAAACAACACAGATCCGAACATTTGCCTAGAAAAACGAACTCTGTGGTTCTTGAGATCTGCTTAAGACACATTCCATTAAGAAAAAGAAAGAGAAAATGTAAACTAGAAAGAGAGAGATGCTTTCTATACAAACAAAGGCGAAGAGTCACAGAGCTGTTGAGAGGGGCCAATAAATCTGAAATACGAAGAGAGGCACTGGTCAATGAAATTGCAAATATAGAACTTAAGCTGAAGGAATCTTACAGGAGACAAGAATCACAGGAAGAACTAAAAGCCATAAAGGAAGTTGAAAAACAAAAACAAAATACTTCTCTTATGCCAAATCTAAGGAAAAAACAACATCCAGTGTTGGGCCTCTGCTTAGGTGGGATGGGACATACACAGATGACAGCCAAGAAATGAGTGAGATATTAAAGTCCCAATATGACTCAGTGTTCAGCGAGTCGCTGCCCAGACTAAGGGTCGACAATCCAAATGAATTCTTTATGAACGAAACCCAAAATTTGGTCATCTCAAAAATTTTGGATATTATCAAAACTCCTCAAGACTTTGAAAAGGCAATAAATAACATGCTCAGACTCATGGAACTCCGGTGTTTATCAAGAATTGCAAGAAGCCCCTATCGCGTGCCTTCAGCATTCATTCTATGGAGAGGGAGCCTGGACACGGGTCATTCCACACACTAAAAACAACAGACATAGCCCCACTCCACAGGGGTGGCAGTAAAGCAATTGCAAAGAACTGCAGACCGATAGCACTAACATCCCATATCATAAAAATCTTTGAGAGGGTTCTAAGAAGCAAGATTGCCAACCACCTAGATACCCATCAATTACACAACCCAGGGCAACATGGCTTTAGAGCAGGTCGCTCCTGCCTGTCCCAGCTCCTGGACCACTATGATAAAGTCCTGGATGCTGTTGAGGATAAACAAAATACAGATGTATACACAGACTTTGCAAAAGCTTTCGACAAGTGACCATGGCATAATAGCACACAAAATGCATGATAAAGAAATAACAGGAAAAATTGGTAGATGGATTTATAACTTCCTGAAAAATAGAACACAAAGAGTAATAGTAAACAGAGTAAAGTCCCAGGCAGCCACGGTGAAAAGCTCTGTTCCACAAGGCACAGTACTCGCTCCCATTCTATTCCTCATCCTCATTTCTGACATAGACAGAGATGTAAGCCATAGCTCCGTGTCTTCCTTTGTGTATGACACCCGGATTGTCATGACAGTGACCTCCATCGAGACACTGCAAGACTCCGAGTGGACATCAACCAAATCTTCAAATGGGCTACTCAAAACAATATGAAGTTCAACGAAGAGAAATTTCAACAACTCAGATATGGAAAACTTGAGGAAATAAAAAATGTATCAAGGTATATGACAAATTCTAACCATACAATAAAGCAAAAAAGAAATGTGAAGGACCTGGGAGTGATAATGTCAGAGGATCTCGCCTTTAAAGACCACAACAATGTATCTACCTCATCGGCTAGGAAAATGATAGGATGGATAATGAGAACCTTCAAAACTAGGGACGCCAAGCCCATGATGACACTCTTCAAATTGCTTGTTCTCTCTAGGCTGGAATACTGCTGTACACTAATGGCCCACTTCAAGGCTGGCAACATTGCAGACCTGGAGAGCGTACAAAGAACTTTCACACCACACATAAGTACGATAAAGCACCTAAATTACTGGGAACAGTTGAAGGTCCTTGATCTGTATTCCCTGGAATGCAGGTGTGAGAGAGATATATGATAATACATGTATGCACTTGGAAGGTCCTGGAGGGATTGGTACCAAACCTGCACATGAAAATCACTCCCTATGAAAGCATAAGACTCAGCAGGAGATGCAACATTCCCCCGATGAAAAGCAGGGGCGCCACGAGTTCATTGAGATACAACACAATAAGTGTCCGGGGCCCGAGACTGTTCAACTGCCTCCCAGCATACATAAGGGGAATTACCAATACATACATAGACCCCTGGCTGTCTTCATGAATGCACTGGACAGGCACCTAAAGTCAGAACCTGACCAGCTGGGCTGTGGTTTGTACGTCAGTTTGCGTGCGGCTGGCAGTAACAGTCTGGTTGATCAGACCCTGATCTACCATGAGGCCTGCTCTCAGACCGAGCCGCGGGGGCGTTGACCCCCGAAACCCTCTCTAGGTAAACCTTTAACGCTATTGGTTTTGGTCCAGTAGTACTACGGCTTTGAAGCCAGGGTCAGTCCTGTAGTTCTATGCCATGAACTCGGCTCACTCAGATAAGCTGTGAGCAGTAAATTTGGGCCTAGAGATGAGAGAATGGGTCTGTACGGTAAGTGTGCATCATATAAAAAAATTCCTGCAGCAAGCAGTGCATAATGGGGGAAAAAAACTGCAACCATGTTTTTGGATTAAAACAGCAAATTTGCAGTGTATTTTCATATGGTTTTTATGGTTGTATTTTAGGTTTATTGGTCTCATTTATAAAATAAAAATAAAATAAAAAAATAATTTTTTTATTTCTTTGCAAATACAGTGGTACCTCGGTTAACGATATTTTTTCATTCCAGAATGCTGTTCAAGTGCCATTACCAAACGAATTTATCCCCCATAAGGAATAATGTAAAATAGACTGGTCCTTTTAGACCCCAAAAATACACTAACAAAAGCATTTAAAAAAATAAACTTACATAAAAGGGCGAGTTTGGGGACCATCGTTAACCGAGGTACCACTGTATACATATACAGTGGTACCTCGAGTTACGATGGTCCCCAAAATCGCCCTTTTATGTAAGTTTATTTTTAAATGCTTTTGTAAGTATATTTTGGGGTGTAAAGGACTAGTCTATTTTACATTATTCCTTATGGGATAAATTCGTTTGTAATGGCACTTGAACAGCATTCTCGAACGAAAAATATCGTAACTCGAGGTACCACTGTATATTGGTAGTTACAATTATAAAACTGAAATGCAAGGAGAGCCACTGGCATGCCATGGCATTAGGGACAGCTTAATCTAATGACTTATATACGTACTATGTGCATACAGTAATACTAGAGAAATTGATTGAGTTTATTCTAGTTACAGTGGTACCTCGAGTTACGATATTTTTTCTTTCGAGAATGCTGTTCAAGTGCCATTACCAAACGAATTTATCCCCATAAGGAATAATGTAAAATAGACTAGTCCTTTTACACCCCCAAAAATATACTTACAAAAGCATTTAAAAAAATAAACGTACATAAAAGGGCGATTTTGGGGACCATCGTAACTCGAGGTACCACTGTATGTAGTTTATTTCAAATTACAATATGATGATATTATACTCTTGAAATGACATTATGATGATATAAAATTGTAACAAGTGTTTAGGCAGATGATAATATAAAATTGAGATTATATTAAGGAAAATAACATTGAACATTTTTTAAAGTAGTTTACAGTATGAGTATTTAGTTTAGGGTGAGTAGGTGATTTTTGAGGAGTCTTAAATGGATTTTCAGACAAGGTTAACTTAATATTTACTGGTAATGAATTCCAGGTTCTGGGGCCCTTTATGTGCATAGAATTTTTACATTGGTTGGTATGGACTCTGGGTACGTCAAAAAGTGATCTGTGTCTTGTGTTGTGGAAGATATATTACAGGAATAGAGATGATTTTGGTTGGTTTCAGGACTAAAAGTTGCTTGAAATTGAGCTCAAAGTAGCGGAAATGTTCGATTTTTGCCGATAATCCAGAGTAAAAAAAAAATGACATCACTTGTCCAATATGCATCCAACTGGCCAGTCTATTACACATTCAGGAATGCACTGACATTATTTATACAATTATTACAATAATGCAGTAGTCTGCATAACAGTAAATCTTTTTGTGTGAATAGACATTCAAAATAGAAAGCAAGCGTAATATAAGAGATGCCTGGATACGTAACTAATAACCAGAGGAAATGTTTTTTTAGTGCCAGGAATGCCTACATTGTTTATTCTGGACCCTATTTTTAAACTGGCAATTTTTTAATTTTGTTTGTAATTGCCCAAATTACAGATTTCTGATCACTTTATTGGGTAGTTAAAATAGTTAAATGGTCATTTTTCTTTTACTCAATCTATAGAATAGAAGGAATACTAGCAAAATAGCTATGAGTTTGGTTGACTAGAATAATGGAATTAGCCGAAAATAGGGCTCAAAGTGAGGGAAATCACCAATGCTTAAGTATTGCCGAGACCACTAACTTTGCGAGAGCATAATTCTATAAATTTCCCATCAAATTTTGTACTTTTGGTTTCATTATCTTTAAAAAAAAAGATTCTCTTGTCGTTTCATGATAATTTTGATTTTTTTTTAAATTCTTCGACCCTGAGAGCAGGTTTGAGATCAGGAGGGTCATAATCCTGAAAGGGTTAAATATGATCTAAGACTTGTTGATGACAAGGTTCCTGAAGGGACGAAAAAATTGCAGAACTGATATTTGAGATACAAAATCATCCGTATTCTTGTATAGCATATCGTTCATGTTAAGATTTTGTTCAGATTTTTAACCCCTGAGGGTTAGCCACACAGGATAACCCACGAAAGTCAGTGCATCATCAAGGACTGTTTCTTATTTCCATTGGGGTTTTTAAATTTTGTCCCTCAATATGTGACCCACACCAGTTGACTAGCACACAGGTACCTACTTGTTTGCTAGGTGACTGGGACAGCAGGTGTAAGGAAACACACCCAATGTTTCCACCCTTGCTGGGGATTGAACCACTGACACTCAGTGTGTAAAGCAAGAGCATTGCCTACATGTGTGGCAAAGAAGATATACATCTCAGGTACAGTTGGGCTGAATTTCACTGTGCATTGTCAAATTGAGCATGAGATGTGCATCCTCTGCCACTCACAGATGCAGTTTGGTGGTTGGTGCTAGACATTCGCAGCTGGATATGGTGGTTGTGTGGGGGTGGTGGATATGGCCATGGGTTGTTGGGGTGTGGGGGATAACTCCCAGCCTGGCCTGGCACTGGTGTCATACATTGTTGTCCCACCAGCTGCTGCCGCATGTGGTGTGGGCATTGCCCGTGGCCCACTGCCCATGCAACTGAATGCACAATCAAACTCACTATTACATCTGTTACCAGTGTTGTATCCCAGGATGTAATACTTCCTCTGGGGGATAGCAATGGGCAAACTACCAGACTGCATGTGGCACTGTATGTATATATTGACGTTTCACATGCAAATAATTTTCATCACTATCACTGGACTGGTCATCGATTACTAGGAAATATAAAGTTCACTTTGCTATCATCACCATTACTCACATCTGTGCCCAAGCCATGAAAGAATATGAGCTTTCACTTGTAGCATGTTGGATGCATTCAGACGAATTAACCTCAGTCGTGGATAGTTACGAGTCATCGGAGTTTTCAGTGCTATTTCTGGCATCCCATGCATCAATTTGTTATGAAACTTTCAGAACCATAGAATTCGTCCTCGGTTACATAATCATCAATGTTTTAGCTGTCACCAGGAATAATACCTTTTGAATTTTCCTGGGAATGAGGCCTTTGTGTCTGTACAGCATGATTAACAATACAGTGGACCTCAGAGTATCGTAATTAATCCGTTCCAGGACCTATTACTTAACACAAAGTTTACGAAATTCGAACCATTATTTCCCTTAAGAAATAATGTAAATACAATTAATCCGTTCCACAAAAAAATATTCATACAAAATAATTAAAAACAATATATATATATACATTTACTTACCTTTATTGAAGAGTTGCAGGGATCTGGAAGGTAGGGTTGATGACAGGGGCAGGGTGTTAGTGGGTGGAAGGGGAATCCCCCTCCAAAAGGACTTCAGGTAACAAGTCCCTCTCTGGGGTTACTTCCCTTCTTGGTCTTTTAATGCCACTAGGACCAGCTTGAGAATCACTAGACCCCTGCCTGGTAAAGTAACTGTCCACAGTCCTCTGTTTCTGGTGACTTCAACACTTTCCTGAAGTGTAACATGGCTGTCACTGAAGTGGTTGCACAGAAGGCTCATTTCAGCTTGCTAAGGGTGGTGTCTGAAGAAGGCACCTCCTCCTCTCTCTCCCTCCTCCTGTGAAGCAATAACCTCAGCTGTGGTCTGTTGCTGTTCCAGATGAAGGTCTTGCAGCTCTTCAGTTGTTAGCTCTACCCTGTGCTCCTCCACCAACTCTTCCACATCCTCACCACTCACCTCCAACCCCAGGCTGTTCCCCAATGCCACAATATCTTCCACAACAGGCACAGGGTCGTCAGGGTCAGGGTCAGCCTCAAATCCTTCAAAATCCCTCTTTTCAACACAATCCGGCCACAGTGGTCTCCAAGCAGAGTTCAAAGTCCTGGAAGTCACTTCCTCCTAAGCCTTACCTATAAAGCGTATGCAATGCATGATATTGAAGTGATCTTTCCAGAACTCTCTTAGGGTCAATTCAGAGTCATTGGTCACATTAAAGCACTTCTGAAACACTGCTTTGGTGTACAGTTTCTTGATGTTTGCAATGACCTGCTGGTCCATGGTCTGGATGAGAGGAGTGGTGTTAGGAGGCAAGAACTTCACTCTGATGAAATTGAACTTGTCAGACAACAACTCTTCCAAGTTGTGAGGATGAGCAGGAGCATTGTCCAGTACCAGGAGGCACTTGAGTCCCAATTTCTTTTCCAGGAGGTATTTCTTCACACTAGGGCCAAACACTCCAGTCACCCATTCCTTGAAAATCTCCATAGTGACCCATGCCTTGGTGTTAGCCTTCCAATGCACACACAAATTATTCTTGTCAACACTGTGTTTCTTGAAGGGTCTGGGATTTTCATAGTGATACACCAGTAAAGGCTTCACTTTAAAATCACCACTGGCATTGGCACACATCATAAGAGTTAGCCTGTCTTTCATAGGCTTGTGTCCTGGCTGTGCCTTTTCCTCCTGAGTAATGAAGGTCCTGTTGGGCATTTTCTTCCAAAACAGGCCTGTTTCATCACAGTTAAACACTTGTTGGGGGAGGAATTCTTCAGCCTCTACGAACCCCTTAAATTCACTCGCAAACCTTTCAGCTGCACGTTTGTCTGAGCTGGCTGCTTCACCATGTCTTACAACACTGTGTATGCCACTACGTTTCTTAAACCTGTCAAACCAGCCTTTGCTGGCTTTAAAATCACTCGCCTCACCACTGGTTGCAGGCATTGTCTTGACAAGATCTGCGTGCAACTTCCTTGCCTTTTCACAAATTATCGCCATGGAAATACTATCACCCGCTCTCTGTTTTTCATTGATCCACACCAACAACAACAACTCAACCTCATCCACTGTTTTCGATCTATTTTTCGTTAACATATCGACCCCTTTTGCAACATTAGCTTCCTTGATCTCATTTCTCTTTGCCAGGATAGAGCTGATAGTAGATGGGGTTTTCTTGTACATCGTTGCAAGATCACTCAGACGTACGCCACTCATATTTTTCTATAATCTCTTTCTTCAGTTTGATGGTGTTCCTCACTTTCTTTACCATGGGTGCCACTAGGAAGCTTCTTTGGACCCATGGTGACTTATTTCACAGTGACAATCACTAAACCACCAAAAAAGACACCAAATGTATTGTGAATGTTTGAAAGAGCACGCTGGGTAATGTTCTCTCAATGGTAAACAACGCTTCACTGGCGGGCGTCCTGTGCAGGCGCGGAGCAGGCGGACAGGTCTAATACGTTACGAAACATGAGCCAGTTTACGATTCACGAAATCGAAAAAAGCTTACGAAACACGATTTTTACGAAATAAGAACCTTATGAAACTGTAGTGTACTTGTGTGGCATTTCCACAATGTTTTTTTTTTTTTTATACTGCACACAGATTGTGCAGACCCATTTCTGTCATATCTAGGCCTACCAGGACTCACCAAATTTGAGGTTGCTAGAGTTTGTGTAGATCTATGTAAGCAGCCTTGGCTTCAATAATGCTTATTTACGTAAGAAACCATGAAATGATTAAGCACTGGCCCTTTCTCTTCTAGTGACACTCAAAAATCTATTCTTACTCTGTTCCATTGTCCATGCTCACTCCCCACTAGGGTCTATTCTTTACACAAGTCAGTCTCCCTACAAAAGCATGAGGCTTGGCAGATAGTGCAAAATACTCCAGTGAAAAGCAGGGTTGCAATGAGCACAGCAAAAAAAACTAAGTGTAAGGGACAAAGGCTTTCAGCACTCTTCAGACATAAGGATATTACCAACAGACTCCTGGCTGGCCTCAACTGACTTGATGAACTTTGTATTCAAGTAAATTCTTGATCATCCGGACTGTGGTGCTCATATTGAATTCTGTGCAGCCTCAGTAATAGCTTGGTTGATCAGATCTTGATCCACAATAAGGCCTGGTCTGAGAACAGGCCAACCCCTGCAACCACAATTAAGTTAGGTGAATACCACCGGAGGAAACTGGACAAGTATCTTCACCAGGTTCCAGATCAACCAGGCTGTGATTGATATGTGGGGCAGAGGGCCTCCACCGGCAACAGCCTGGTTGACCAGGCTATCACCAGACGAGCCTGGTCCATGGCCGGGCTCTGGGAGTAGACAGGCTCTTGAAACTCATCAAAGGTAAAGGGGCATTGATCTCCCAAAATCATCCTATGGGTATCTTTCAGATATTGTATCAGGAATTAAATGTGTGTAACTCCTAGGTATTTATATTGGAAGATAACCAGGTGTTATACAAATCTGTTTTCTCATCTTAATAGTATTGTATAGTGGTCCCTCGACTAACGATCTTAATCCGTTCCAGGAGCTAGACCTCAACACGAAAAAATTGTTATTCAAAACCTTATTTCCCATAAGAAATAATATAAATACAATTACAGTGGACCCCAGAGTTTCGTAAAAACTTCATTCCTGAAGTCTGCTCAAGTGCCATTACCGAACGAATTTACTCCCTTAAGGAAAAATTTCACGTAGGTTAGTCTATTTCAGACCCCCAAAAATACACTTCCACAAGAACTTACAAAATTATACAGTACTTACATAATTGCACGATTTCCGGGGTATTCGTTAACAGAGGGTCCACTGTAATCCGTTTCCACCCAAAAATTTTCACCAAAAATTCATTTTTTTAAAGAATAAATACTATAGTTTTACATACAGAAAACAATTAGAAATATATAAAAAGCACTAATTATAATGGACAAATGAACAGTTAAATAAGTTTTACCTTTATTGAAGACTCTTGTTGGCGTATGAGAGAGTTTGTTTGGAGGCAGGACAAAATAGTCCTTCAATATGACAATAATATCAACTCTACAGCTTATTTATCTAGCACAATTCATCTAATATGACATAAACAATATTAATAACATAGAAACATGATATAAACTCTAGAATGAATAAAACATGTCATTACGAATCTAAGGACTGGAAGGACTGGTGGTAGTGTGTTTGTTGTTGTTGGGTATAAGGGCCACTGACCATAAGCCGTGGTGGTAGTCGATTTCAGCAGAAAGCCATCACCACTATCACACAAACAATGTGCATAATTTATAAATAAGAAATATTTACACTTTAATTTATAAAAAAAATATTTACACTTTAATTTATAAATAAGAAATATTCACACTTACATAAATAAGAGATATTTACACTTACCTTGGAGATGGTGGCAGAGGACGGCGCTTTTCTCAGTGTCCCTATAATCCTCAAACATTGTAGAAGTTAAGTTTTGTGTCGTCATTTTCTATCGATTAATCGCTTAACTTACTAAGTAAGTTTATTCAGGTATACACAAATCCAGTTATACATAGATTATCATACATAGCATCATATGTGTAGAAAACCTAGGATAACCCAAAAAAGTCAGACAGAGTGACTTATTTCCATTGCTACACTGTTAATGCTACACTTTATCACTGGCTGGTGCTATAGCCTTTATCGACTTGTGAAGCTTCTTTGGACCCATGGTGACTTATTTCACAGTGACAACCAGCAATAAACACAATAAATTTATTGTGAAATGTTTGAAAGAGCGCGCTGGGTATTGTTCACTCAAGTGTAAACAACGCTAGACTGGACAGGTCTGGTATGGATCGCTACACGAGAGAAATATTGACCGTAAAAAGCGATCATTACACGAAAAAATCGTTATTCGGACAGATCGTTACTCGGAGGTCTACTGTATATCATTAATGTTGTGAAATGCTCAGACGAGGGTAAGGTATGTGTGTGCTTAAATTATAAATGACTTGGCTGATATTCCAAAACCAAACTTCGATGATAATCAACTTCAAGGTGCTATCAAAAAGTTCTTGGACTGCCATGAAAAAATGTATAGGGCTTCCTAATCACCTTTTGATAGAACCTCATAGATCTGTTGTTTGAGATAATGTGACCCAAAACTAAATTCTTATTGGATGGAATTATTTACCAGTGCAGCAATATCCAATTTTTCAAATGCTTTGCTAGGGTATTGTCAAATGTTTGGCCCACTTATGAAACTATGGGATGGATATAAACAAATATTTGAACCAATTGAGTTAATCCACGTACTATACACAAAACCATCCATGCCTTCCATGCTAATTACATGTACAGTACACTGTACTATATATAACTTATCATGAAACAATGAATCTGGGCCTTCATACGAGAATTAACAACCATCTTAGTACTTATTGCACTCAAAAAAAAGGTTAGCAAATAGGATAATTGTTTAATTCATGTTAAACTAAACCCAAGTGGGTAATTCAGCACAAGATGTGATGGAGACTTGATCCTCAGTCTGATGAGAGCGAGACGCGCTTCCTATCTGTACTCGCCTATTGTTAATCTAGTGCATGGTGATCAAAATATGGTCAGAGAAATGATGCACAATTAACCCTTTTAGGGTCCAAACCGTAGTTCTACGTCATGAGCTCAGCTCACTCAGATAAGCTGTGAGCGGTAAATTTGGGCCTGGATATGAGAGAATACATCTATGTGGTAAGTGTGCACCACATAAAACAAATCCTGCAGCACACAGTGCATAATGAGAGAAAAAAACTGAAACTAGTTGTATTTGCGATTTCTTGATCTCATTTGATAGAATGGAAGATATATTACAGATATAGAGATGATTTCGATTGGTTTTAGCATTGGAAATGGCTTGAAACTGAGCTCAAAGTAGCGGAAATGTTAAATTTTTGCCAATGTTCAAGAGTAAACAATTGACCTCACACGTCTAATACGCACCAGCTGGTGGGTCTAATATACGTTCACAAATGTGGTGATATTATTTGTACAATTATTACAATATTGCATAACAGTAAATCTTCCATTTTTTTGTTCGAATAAAAATTCATTATGTGAATAAAAAATAAAAATGGAATTCATTTGTAAAGACTGAAAATGTAACTAATGAACAGAGGAAATGTTAGTTTAGTGCCAGGAATGCCTGCATTGTTTATTCTGCACCCTATTTTGAAATTGGAATATTTTGAACTTTGAGTTAAATTGGCTAAATTACCAATTTCCAGTCACTTTATTTTGTAGTTGAAACAGTTAACTGGGCAATTTCTTGTGCTCAATCAATAGAATAGAAGTAATACTAGTGAAATAGCAAAGAATTTGGTCGACTGGAATAATGTAATTGGCCTAAAATGGGAGTCAAAGATGGCAAAATCACCGATGCAAAAATATCGCTGACGCATCAAAATTCGAGAGAGCATAATTAAGTCAATTTTCAATCAAATTTCGTACTTTTTGTTTTATTACCTCCAGAAAACGATTCTCTACCATTTCATAAGAAAAACAATTTTTTTTTAACCCTTTCGGGTTTTTGGTCGTACTAGTATGGCTTAAGCCCCAGGGTTTTGGTCGTACTAGTACGCCTGAATTCTAGCGCCCTCAAATCAAGCAGAAACAGGCTGTTAGGCCTAGATGTGAGAGAATGGGTCTGTGCGGTCAGTGTGCGCAGTATATAAAAAATTCCTGCACCACCCAGTGCATAATGAGGAAAAAAAAACCTGTGTTTTTGGTTTAAAACAGCAACTTTGCAGTCTATATTCGTATGGTATTTATGCTTGTATTCTCGTTTTCTTAGTCTCATTTTATAGAATGAATGATATATTACAGAAATAGAGATAATTTTGACTGATTTCACGATGACAAGTACCTTGAAACCGAGTGCAAAGTAGCGAAAATGTTCGATTTTGTCCGATGTTCAAGAGTAAACAAATCACACCATGCATCCAATACACATCAACTGGCGAGTCTAATATTCTTGCACAAGTGCGCTGATATTATTTATACCATTTTTACATAACAGTAAATCTTCTATTTTTTGTGAGAATAAAAATTCAAAATGGAGACGTGACTAATGAACAGAGAAGATGTTATTTTAGTGCCAGGAATGTCTGCCTTGTTTATTCTGGACCCTATCTTGAAATTGGCATCGTTTGAAATTTGTGTGAAATTGGCCAAATTGCCATTTTCTGACCACTATTTTGGGAAGTTGAAATTGGTAAATGGCAGTTTCTTGTACTCAATTGATAAAAGAAATGGAGTGTTATAGCGAAATAGCTAAAATTTTAGTAGACTGAAACATTGGAATTTGCCGAAAATAGGGCTCAAAGTGGGCGAAATCGCCGATGCATAAATGTCATCGATACCACTAACTTCGCAAAAGCATAATTCCGTTAGTTTTCTATCAAATTTCATAATTTTTGTGGCATTATGACCGGAAAAAAAGATTCTCTATCATTTCATAAGAATTTTTTTTTTTTTTTAATTCTTGGACCCTGAGAACGAGTTTCGGAGAGGGTCCTTGGACCCCCAAAGGGTTAAATTCTTGGACACTGGCGCACCCCTTCCAAAAATGACCTTGGACCCTGAAAGGGTTAATACTAATGCTTTATCCATACTATTCACAAATTACAGAGCTGTAATTGATCTGTAGTAACAAATTGCAGAGGCAAATAAATATTAAATTTGCTATTTTATTTTTTTATTATCAACACATCGGCTGATTCCCACCAAGGCAGGGTGGCCCGAAAAAGAAAAACTTTCATCATCATTCACTCCATCACTGTTCTCCAGAGGGGTGCTTTACACTACAGTTATAAAACTGCAACACTAACACCCCCTCCTTCAGAGTGCAGACACTGTACTTCCCATCTCCAGGACTCAAGTCCGGCCTGCCGGTTTCCCTGAATCCCTTAATAAATGTTAATTGCTCACACTCCAACAGCACATCAAGTCCTAAAAACCATTTGTCTCCATTCACTCCTATCAAATACGCTCATGCATGCTTGCTAGAAATCAAAGCCCCTCGCACACAAAACTTCCTTTACCCCCCTCCCTCCAACCTTTCCTAGGCCGACCCCTACCCCGCCTTCCCTCCACTACAGATTTATACACTCTCGAAGTCATTCTGTTTCGTTCCATTCTCTCTACATGTCCGAACCACCTCAACAACCCCTCCTCAGCCCTCTGGATAATAGTTTTGGTAATTCCGCACCTCCTCCTAATTTCCAAACTCCGAATTCTCTGCATTATATTCACACCACACATTGACCTCAGACATGACATCTCCACTGCCTCCAGCCTTCTCCTCGTTGCAACATTCATCACCCATGCTTCACACCCATATAAGAGCGTTGGTATAACTATACTCTCATACATTTCCCTCTTTACTTCCATGGACAAAGTTCTTTGTCTCCACAGACTCCGAAGTGCACCACTCACCCTTTTTCCCTCATCAATTCTATGATTCACCTCATCCTTCATAGACCCATCTGCTGACATG
>WNWK01010299.1:0-13549 GCA_009830355.1 Cherax destructor | reverse complement strand
AATTTCTCAGCCCCATGAAGTCGGCTACACGAAAGTCTGGAACTGAGACTTGATTGCAGTTACCTGGGTAATTCCATGATATATTAAAACTAAGTGATTTGTGACGTTTCCCCAAGCTCTTCATTAACCTCAAGATTATTAATTAGTGATTCTTTGTTAGCAAGAACCAAATCAAGCAAGTTGCTACCTCTAGTTGGTTCTGTCACAAACTGTTTTAAAACAATCTGAACCGTATCAAGAAAGTCACTAGACTCAAGATTACCTGTCACATTGTTCCAATCAATGTGTCTAAAGTTAAATCTCCCATTAACACAACATTTTCATATCTAGACGCCTTATGAATTTCGTCCCCATAGCAGCTTACTGCTCTCCCTATCCAGGCTTGGGGGTCTGTAAATCACACCAAAATTAATTTTTCACGACCTCGAGAAACTGTAGCCAAACAGATTCTGTGTCAGCTGTTTCTGATCTTATATCTTGTCTAACACAACAATTTAAATTATCTCTGACATACATCGCCACTCCACCACCCTTCCTGTTGACCCTATCAGTGTGGAATAGTTTGTAACCCTGAATGTTGCACTCGGAAGGCATTTCTCTATCTTTCAGGTTGAACCAGGTCTCTGTTATAGCAATAATATCTATATTACCTGCACTTGCAAGTAATCTTAGCTCATCTATCTTATTTCTTAGACTCCTATTTCTTAGACTCCACTTTCAATTTTCTTTTTTTACATACCCTACCAAATTCATCCACCAACCTCTGCAACTTCTCTTCAGAATCTCCCAAAAGCACAGTGTCATCAGCAAAAAGCAACTGTGACAACTCCCACTTTGTGTTAGATTCTTTATCTTTTAACCCCACACCTCTTGCCAAGACCCTCGCATTCACTTCTCTTACAACCCCATCTATAAATATATTGAACAACCACGGTGACATCACACATCCTTGTCTAAGGCCTACTTTTAACCCTTTGACTGTCGGAGGCCCCATTCTGAAACTGTCATTCTGTGTCGGAAAATTTTGGAAAAAAAAATTATTTTTTCTTATGAAATGATAGAGAATCTTTTCCCGATTGTAATGACACCAAAAGTATGAAATTTGATTGAAAACTTACGGAATTACGCTCTCGCAAAGTTAGCGATGTCAGTGATATATACGCATCGGCGATTTCGCCGACTTTGAGCCCTATTTTAGGCCAATTCCATTTTGAAAGTTGACCAAAATCATAGCTATTTCTTTAGAACTCCATTTGTTCTATCGATTGAGTACAAGAAATCACCAATTTACCGATTTCAACTACCCAATAAAGTGGTCAGAAATGGCATTTCGCCAGTTTCATGCAAAATAAAAGATGTCAATTTCAAAATAGGGTCCAGAATAAACAATGCAGACATCCCTAGCACTAAAATAAGATGTTATCTGTTCATTAGTCATGTCTTTAGGCCCCTCTTACATTACTCTTGCTTTCTATTTTTATTTTTTATTCACACAAAAAATAGAAGATTTATTGTTATGCAGACTATTGCATTATTGTAAAAACTGTATAAATAATATCTGTGCACTTGTGAAAGAATATTAGACTCACCAGTTGATGTGTATTGAACGCATGGTGTGATTTGTTTACTTTTGAACATTGGCAAAAATCGAACATTTCCGCTACTTTGAGCTCAATTTCAAGATCGTTTACATCATGAAACTAATCAAAATCATATCTATTCCTGTAATATGTTTTTCATTCTATAAAATGAGACCATGAAAAAGAGAATACAACCATAAATACTATACGAAAATACACCTCAAAGACGGCGTTTTAATTCAAAAACACGGTCAGAGTTTTTTTTCTCTCATTATGTACTGCTTGCTGCAGGATTTTTTTTTATACTGCGCACACTGACCACACAGACCCATTCTCTCACATATGGGCCTACCAGCTTTCTCCTGCTTGATTTGAGGCCGCTAGAATTTAGGCGTATAAATACGTCCGAAACATTGGCTCGTAAGACGTATATATACGTCCAAAACAGTCAAAGGGTTAAGGGAAATAATCTCCCTCTCTCCTACACACACTAACCTGAGCCTCACTATCCTCATAAAAACTCTTCACTGCTTTCAGTAACCTACCTCCTATTCCATACACCTGCAACATCTGTCACAATGCACCCCCTATCCACCCTATCATATGCCTTTTCCAAATCCATAAATGCCACAAAAACCTCTTTACCCTTATATAAATATTGTTCACCTATATGTTTCACTGTAAACACTTGGTCTACACACCCTCTACCTTTCCTAAAGCCCCCTTGTCCATCTGCTATCCTGCTCTCCGTCTTACTCTTAATTCTTTCAATAATAACTCTACCATACACTTTACCAGGTATACTCAACAGACTTATTCCCCTATAATTTTTGCACTCTCATTTGTCCCCTTTGCCTTTATACAAAGGAACTATACACGCTCTCTGCCAGTCCCTAGGTATCTTACCCTCTTCCATACATTTATTAAATAATAGCACCAACCACTCCAAAACTATATCCCTGCCTGCTTTTAACATTTATATCTTTATCCCATCAATCCCAACAGCCTTACCCATTTTCATTCTACCCACTGCCTCACGGACTTCCCCCACACTCACAACTGACTCTTCCACACTCTTACAAGATGTTATTCCTCCTTGCCCTATACACGAAATCACAGCTTCCCTGTCTTCATCCCTCCATCTTCCTGATACCTCTAACTCTCCATTTAATAACTCTCCTCTCCTATTTTTAACTGTCAAATCCATTTGTTCCCTAGGCTTCCTCAACTTATTAATCTCACTCCAAAACTTTTTCTTATTTTCAACAAAATTTGTTGATAACATCTCACCCACTCTCTCATTTGCTCTCTTTTTACATTGCTTCACCACTCTCTTAAACTCTCTTTTTTCTCTCCATATACTCTTCCCTCCTTACATCACTTCTACTTTGTAAAAACCTCTCATATGCTAACTTTTTCTCCCTTACTACTCTCTTTACATCATCATTCCACCAATCGCTCTTCTTCCCTCCCGCACCCACTTTCCTGTAACCACAACCTTCTGCTGAACACTCTTAACACTACATTCTTAAACCTACCCCTTACATCTTCGACCCCATTGCCTACACTCTCACTAGCCCATCTCTCCTCCAATAGTTGGTTTTGATTATATTGCACCAATAAAGAAAACAAGGCTAAAGAAAAACTAAATCTTGGATGACTATTAAGATATTACTTATCAGGATGCAGAGATCTACTTTTACACACAAAAATAAATAGGCGGGATTATGATGAATCAGAATTTTGCAGAATATAAAACAAAGTACTGTACCTAAATCTTTAGAAGAAGTAAAAGCTGAACACTACTGAAATAAAATTGAGGAACTTGAGAACCATAATAATAAAAATCTTTGTGCAACCATTAAAATGCTTTGGATGTAGCCATAACTCAAAAGATTACTCAGTATTGCATATCAGTAATGAGATGAAGTAAGCCCTTTTATAATGGGGTTGGTGAGAATATGTTCCTAATAAAGAATTGTGAAATGACATTTTTAAGAGAATTTGTATTTACTGCACTGTTTTTTTTTTTTTAAATACAGTAGCATACAGCTTAACAATGAAAGCCATGCTGTGGTATGTTTACTTAAGGATGATCTCCCTGGTGATTCAGATCCTTAGTACAGCATATGCAAACACATTTCTAATATTAAAATGCACTGTACTGTACACATTTTTTGGCCAACTTGTACTAAATAAATAAGTATCCACTAAACTTATACCTAAGATCTACCAACCTGGAGTCTGCCTAAGTGTGTTCCAAGGGTCAACACCCCTACGGTCTAGTTAGTC
The DNA here is from genome assembly GCA_009830355.1 of Cherax destructor. Lineage (NCBI taxonomy): Eukaryota > Metazoa > Arthropoda > Malacostraca > Decapoda > Parastacidae > Cherax > Cherax destructor. Next base: position 9,677 of record WNWK01010299.1, on the reverse strand, counting down.
CCAGACCAGGCCTCTCAAATGTGAATATATTTAATAAAGTCAGGGCCAAGAAATAACAAAAATTATGGAAGGCAGTGTAAACTAGTGTAATAATGCAAACATTACGTATTACACCAGAATCTACATTTTCGTAACAGTTTGTTGCCAAAAATAGAAACTCCTCACACCTACACCTTCCAAATGAAAATACAGTGGACCCTCTGTTTTCGTTGATAATTCTTTCCAGAATGCTGTTCGAGTGCCGTTACCGAACGAATTTGTTCCCATAAGGACGAATGTAAATTAGATTAGTCGTTTCAGACCCCAAAAATACACTTACAAAAGCACTTGCATAATTGTTCAAGTTGGGGCTGTACGAAATCCGAGGGTGCACTGTATATTAAAGAAGAATGCATTCGAAAAAGTAATAACCATGAAAAAATAATATATACATACTGTAATAACATGTGGAAGGTTATGTTGAGATGTAGTGAGATGCTGCCTCTGGCTTTGGCCTAGAGGAAAATTGTATTCGGCTGTAGTGTCTAAATTAGAGTACTTTTCAAAAGCTTAAACATCCTTAGTAACCAGGAAGCTAGGGAAAAAAAACTTCAAAAATAATATTGGTATTTTTTTTTTATTAACACATTGGCTGTTTCCCACCAAGGCAGGGTAACCCAAAAAAGAAGAAATACTTTCATCATCATTCACTCCATCACTGTCTTGCTAGAGGCACGTCTACACTACAGTTAAAAAACTGCAACATATCAACATGCCCTCCTTCAGAGTGCAGGCACTGTACCTCCCACCTCCGGGACTGAAGTCCAGCTAACCAGTTTCCCTAAATCCCTTCATAAATGTTACATTTCCCACACTCCAACAGCATGTCAAGTCATAAAAACCATTCGTCTCCTCTCTCCTATCTAACACGCTCAATGTATGCTTCCTGGAAGTTCAAGCCCCTCACACACAAAACCTCCTTTACCCCCTCCCTCCAACCTTTCTTAGGCCAATCTCTACCCCGCCTTCCTTCCACTACAGATTTCTACACTCTCCAAGTTGTTCTATTTCATTCCATCTTCTGTAAATGTCTCGACCACCTCAACTGCCCTTCCTCAGTCCTCTGCACCTCCTCCTAATTTCCAAACTACGGATTCTCTGCGTAATATTCACAACACACATTGCCCTCAGACACAACATCTCCACTACCTCCAGCCTTCTCTTTGTTGCAACATTCACCACCCATGCTTCACACCTATATAAGAGCATTGGTATAACTATACTCTCATACATTCCCTCTTTGCTTCCATTGATAACGTTCTTTGTCTCCACAGATTCCTCAGTGCACCCCTAACCTTTTTTCCCTTAATCAGTTCTGTGATTTACCTCGTCTTTCATAGGCCCATCTGCTGACAAGTCCACTCCCAAATATCTGAATACATTCACTTCCTCCATACTCCCTCCCTCCATTGTGATATCCAATCTTTCATTACATAAATTTCTTGTTATCCTCATAACCTTACTCTTTCCTGTGTTCTTTTAATTTCCTTTTTTGTTTACATACCATACCAAACTCGTCCAGCAACCTCTGCAATTTCTCTTCAGAAATTTCCAAAAAGCATAGTGTCATTAGTGAAAAGCAACTGTTACAACTCCCACTTTGTGTTAGATTCTTCATCTTTTAATCCCATACCTCTTGCCAACACCCAGCATTCACTTCTCTTACAACCCCATCTATAAATATATTTAATAACCATGGTGACATCACACATCCCTGTCAAAGTCCTACTTTTACTGGGAAACAATCTTCCCCTCTCTTAAGTACTCTAACCTGAGCAGGGTCAAAGATTAGCTGCTCCCATCATGCAGTGCATGGGACAGAATTTGTTTTATTCTGCACACACGTACCATACTCATTCTCTCATGTCTAGGCCTAAATTTGCTGCTTAGCAAATTTGAGGATGCTACAATTTGTTTGAATTAATAGCACTGACACTGATCCCACTGATGTAGATCTACGTGGCCAACAATTTTGTGGTTAAAGTTCTGTCATACTAAATTCTGAAAACTGGGCACCACAAGTATAGCTTTGCACCTGTAGCTATGAATCCCTTTTCATGCTAATTTATCTGCAGTGCCTTTAAATTTCATTCTGATTCACTTAAAATTATTGTATCTTTCATTCATGTTTTTTCCCCCTACTACATTTTAAGTTCCAACATCTACTGTATATTTTTTTTATATTTGTTTTCCCATTAAAGACTACATGGATCATTACATAGGTGCTTGATTTTTGTTCATTGTTTATACCTAGACCATTAAAATAATTCTCAGCCCTTCTTCAGGTTCACCTACCGTAGTGTGTGTATATTTTACTTGTCTGTGTGTGTTAGTTAGTTACCATTTTGTCCTAGGCACATGTCGATTTGACACTAGGCCACCGGGGTCTGTGTGTGTGTGTGTGTGTGTGTGTGTATTTAATTAATTAATTAATTAATTTAGATAATGATAGGTTTGAAATAAGCAAATGTTTTCTTTCAAAATTTGTTTTCTTAAATTTATTTTCAGGTTGAGCAGCGTATGTGTATCCACAAGGAAGTTTTGACAGAGTTGGATATATACCATAGAATTCTTCGCTTCACCAACTACTTTAATGCAATGGTCAACAAAGATATAATTCAACTTAAGTTTGAGATGCCCTTCTCTGGAGAAATGGTCTTCCTCACAAAAGGCCTGCGCTACAACATAGAAATGTTACTATTTTGGGGACCATGGGCACCATTTAAGAACAACTGGCACTTAAGTGATGAATATAAGAGACTGGAAAAACGACAAGAGCTGGCAGAAGAACTTAGTAAAAGATTTCTCTATGTTGGTATTGCAAATCTTGTTCTCTCCCCTTTAATATTTATTTTCCAGTTCCTCTATTCTCTCTTCAATTATGCAGAAATGATAAAACGTGAACCTGGTAGCTTGGGAAGTCGTCGTTGGTCTCATTATGGGGAAGTGTACCTACGTCATTTTAATGAACTTGATCATGAGATGACAGCACGTCTTAACAGGGGCTATAAAGCTGCATCACAATACATGACTATCTTTTCTTCTCCTATCATGGCTGTAGTTGCTAAACATTTTGCATTTGCATGTGGGGCATTATTTGTTGTCTTGGCAGGTTTGAGCATATATGATGAGGATGTTTTACAAGTTGAACATGTGTTGACATTTATGACTATTTTAGGGGCAGTTCTTGCTGGATGTCGTGGCTTTATCCCTGCTGAAAATCTGGTATTCTGCCCAGAATTGTTATTGAGGAGGGTTTTGGCAGAGGTGCATTACCTCCCTGATCACTGGAGAGAAAAGGCTCATACATCCAGGGTTCGTCATGAGTTCTCTCAACTATTCCAGTACAAAGCTGTGCACATAGTGGAAGAATTAGTGTCACCCATAATTACCCCTCTCATTCTGATCTTCAGGCTGCGTTTCAAAGCTTTAGACATTGTAGATTTCTATCGCAATTTTACAGTAGAAGTTGTTGGGGTTGGTGACGTTTGCTCCTTTGCCCAAATGGACGTTAGAAGACATGGTAGTCCAACATGGCAGCCAGACGTTCTGTCAGAAGACCTTAACCAACCAGACAGCTCAAGTAAACCTGGTATGACGACAGATGGTGGCAAAACTGAGCTTTCTCTCATTCACTTCACAATGACAAATCCCAAGTGGAGACCTCCAAAAGAATCCTCTGCTTTTATTACTGCTCTAAAAACACAAGTTCAAAGAGATATGAATGCTCTAACAACACTACAGGAAGAAAATGCTCTCTTCTCTTCCTTGAACTCTCTGTCTTGTGATGGCCTTGGTATGGTAGCTACTAGCATGTTCCGCCCTCCCTGGATGATGGGTGGACCTCAGATTGGTGTGCAGCTCCAACAATCCTACTGGCCACCCATAGGTCTGCGGGGTAGGATTTCACATGTTGAAGGTTCCCGCAATGGTCCCAGTGGTGGAATATTATCATCCATACAACAAATGGGATCAAGTGTAGAGGGTCCATTAGGGACAAGTACCATGACTTCAGGTCCCATTATTGATCCAGTTCTTGCCCCTAGTACTATTGGGCCTTCATCAATTATTGGTCGAAGTTTAATGGCGCCACTTCCTCAGGATCTCACTGCTGTAAACATGAGTCTCAGCACATTGTACCTGCATGAGCTGCATCAGCGACACCGCCACCGGGCCATGTACACTGACACCCCACAAAATCCTTCAGTATTCCAGGGTCCTCAAGCTGGAGTTTTCCACTCTGTTCCTTTCCATGGCAGGCCTCCTCCAGACAGTGAAGCTGCACCTTCGGTTTCATTCCAGCGTGCACAAGAGAAGACTCCATTGTTAGCTGACCCTTGAATGAGCTGAATACTTAAATACTGTAGTTCACAGTGTGGATTTTATGCTTGGCCAGAATAGTTGTAGCACCAGCAGGGGTTTGAAAGGCTGGCTCTGGCTCTGCAATAACTCATATGCCAAACTGTTGGGCACAGCATTTGCCAGTTTTGAGAAATATCTATTATCTTCTGTTTAATAAACAGGAAAATGTAATAAACTAGCCCAGCAGATTTGGCTTCTTAAAATTAAGTTAGAAAAAAATTGAATTTTTAACTTTGTGACAGTTGTTTGTAAATGATAATATACTTGAAGACTTTTATTGTGTATAAAATGTACCATAAAATAAGAATTTTGTATTTTCTTAAAATTACATTGATCATAATTTTTGTGCATTGATATCATTATATGCGTGTGAATGAATTTTGAAGTCTGTTTTTCAGTAATGCTTTGTGAAAATGCTGTTTTCTTTGTAAATAATTTGAATAAATGATTCTATGATTGCATTGTATCTTCAACTTTCCCATAGCCATTAATATAGGGAGTGGACAAAAATGCACAAATTTTGGAAACTGAAAAATTTGTGCTCAGAGGTGTCATGTGAAAAGTTTTGCTAATGGATATTCAAAATTCCTGATTAAAATTAGGATTTTATGTACAGTAATTTAATAGTACAGTGGACCCCCGACTATCAGCCGACTCGCGTTTCAATCGCTTTTTTCGGTCCAATTTTCCCCCGACTATTGGTCGTTTCCTCAACTATCGGCCCGCATACCAGACCCGTCCGCCTGCCTGCGCTTGCACGCCTCCCCGCGCAGGCGTCGTGAGCCAGTCTAACTTTGTTTATCCTTCAGTGAACATTACCCAGCTTGCTCATTCAAACATTTCACAATAATTTTATTGTGTTTATTGATTGTCACTGTGAAATATGTCACAATGGGTCCAAAGAAGCTTCCTAGTGGCACCCCTGTGGTAAAGAAAGTGAGGGACACCATCGAACTGAACAAGGAGATAGTAGAAAAATATGAGAGTGGCGTACGTGTGGGGGAGCTTGCCAGGATGTACAACAAAAACAAATCTACTATCACCTCTATCCTGGCAAAGAGAAAAGAAATCAAGGAAGCTGATGTTGCAAAAGGTGTTGACATGTTTGCCAAAAATAAATAAAAAACAGTGGATGAGGTTGAGAAGTTGTTGGTGGTGTGGATCAATAAAAAACAGATAGTGTGTGATAGTGTTTCCATGGCGATAATTTGTGGAAAGGCAAGGCAGTTGCACGCAGATCTCGTCAAGAAAATGCCTGGAACCAGTGCTGATGCGAGTGATTTTAAGGCCAGCAAAGGCTGGTTTGACAGATTTAGGAAATGTAGTGGCATACATAGTGTTGTAAGGCATGGTGAGGCAGCCAGTTCAGACAAACGTGCTGCTGAAAAGTTTGTGACTGAAAAATTCAAACCCCAACAAGTGTTTAATTGTGATAAAATGCCAAAGAGGACCTACATTACTCAGGAGGAAAAAAAACTGCCAGGACACAAGCCTATGAAAGACAGGCTAACTCTCATGTTGTGTAGTAATGGAGATTTATTTAAAGTGGAATGATGTGCAATGGTTTGTAGAGATATATCTCCCTGAGCAAGCTGAAATAAGCCATCTCTGCAACAAGTTCAGTGACAGAGCCATATTGCACTTCAGGAACATGTTAAAGAGACACCAGAAACAGAGGACTGTGGACAGTTATTTTGTGAGATAGGGGTCCAGTGACTCTCAAGCTGGTCCTAGTGGCATTAACCCTTTGGGGGTCGACAGGCCTTCAGGAAAGTGTTCCTGTGGTCGAAAATTTTTTGGAAAAAAAAAATAATTTTTATGAAATGATAGAGAATCTTTTTCCGATCATAACGCCACCAAAATTATGAAATTTGATCGAAAACTAACGGAATTATGCTTTCGCGAAGTTAGCAGTAGCCATGACACTTACGCATCGGCGATTTCGCCCACTTTGAGCTTTATTTTTGACAAATTCCAATGTTTCAGTCTCCTAAAATTATAGCTAGTTCGCTAGAACTCCATTTCGTCTATCGATTGAGTGTAAGAAACCGCCTCTTTACCAATTTTATCTACCCAAAATAGTGGTCAGAAAATGGCAATTTTCCAATTTCACACAAATTTCAAACGATGCCAATTTCAAAATAGGGTCCAGAGTAAACAAGACAGACATTCCTGGCACTAAAATAACATGTTCTCTGTTCATTAGTCACGTCTCCAGGCCCCTGTTCCATTACTTTTGCTTTTCATTTTGAATTTTTATTCTCACAAAAAATAGAAGATTTACTGTTATGTATACAACTGCATCATTGTAAAAATGGTATAAATAATATCAGAGCACTTGTGCATGAATATAAGACTCGCCAGTTGATGTGTATTGGAGGCATGGTGTGATTTGTTTACTCTTGAACATAGTCAAAAATCGAACATTTTCGCTACTTTGAGCTCAATTTCAAGGTACTTGTCATTGTTATACTAATCAAAATCATCACTATTTCTGTAATATATCTTCCATTCTATCAAATGAGACCAAGAAAACGAGAATACATCAATAAATACCATACGAAAATCGACTGCGAAGTCGCTGTTTTAATCGAAAAAAACAGTCAGTTTTTTTTCTCTCATTATGCAGTGTGTACTGCAGGATTTTTTTTATACTGTGCACACTGACCACACAGACCCATTCTTTCATATGTATGCCTACCAGACGTTTTCTGCTTAAATTGAGGCCGCTAGAATTTGGGCGTACTAGTACGGCACCAACCCCTGCTCGTAAAACGTACTAGTACGGCACCGACCCCCAAAGGGTTAAAAGACCAAGAAGGGAAGTAACCCCAGATAGGGCTTTGATACCTGAAGTCCTTATGGAGGGGGATTCCCCTTCCAAACACTAAGCCCTCCCTCACTCCTCCCTATCTTCCAGATGCCAGAAAGTCTCTTCAATAAAGGTAAGTAAATGTTATTTTAAATGTAAATTTATAAATTTAATATGTGTTGTGTTTTGTGTATGTAAAACTATAGTTATTCTTTAAAAAATTATTTTTTTGTAAATATTTTTGCATGTCTCGAACGGATTAATTGTATTTATATTAATTCTTATGGGAAATAATGGTTCGACTTTCGGTCAGTTCGAGTTAAGGCCTAGCTCCTGGAACGGATTACGGCCGATACTCGGGGGTCCACTGTACTGTATAATGCAGTACTATATGTATATACCTGCATTTAACAATTTTATTATTATAATCAAGGGGAAAGCGAAAGCACTAAACCCGTAGGATTATACATTGCCTGTGGGGGGATGTGGAAGGTATTCAGGCTTAATTCAGGGAACTGGAGCACAGATCCAGTTCCCTAGATCAAGAGTCCCTCACCACTATCAAGGAACCTCCCTTGAGTTCATTTAAGAAATGCTACATTATCTCATTCCTTCAAGGAAGGCTCCTTGTTGCCAATGAGGAGCTCTTGATCTAGGGAAATGGATCTGACCTTCCTTTCCTTGGATTGAGCCTGATTGCCTCTCATTTCCCCAGGTGCTCCCTCTTTGATAAAACAATCTCATTCCAAAAATCAAAGCTAAAATGTTATGCAATATTATATGTGCAGTGAAACCTTAGTACAGTGGACCCCCGAGTTTCGTAAACCCCGGAAATCGTACATTTATGTAAGTATAATATTGTAAGTGCTTGTGGAAAAGTATTTTTGGGGGTCTGAAATAGACTAACCTACGTGACATTTTTCCTTAAGGGAGTAAATTCGTTCGGTAATGGCACTTGAGCAGACTTCAGGAGTGAAGTTTTTACGAAACTCGGGGGTCCACTGTATAATTGAATTGGGAATAGGGTTTCCACTTAAATGAAAATCTGTTGCATTGAAATGCCCAGTGCAACAGATGTGGTCAATTGTTTGGAGCAGACATGTACACTATTGCTATTGGACAAAATCATGGTTCAACTTAGTCCATTGTATGGAGAGCCTACCAGACATACTACCGCTAACATAAAATCTTGATGCAACAGACTGACTTTTGCATCGTACATTTGTCCAGTAAAACATTTTATTCATTACATTTAAAATCCATTTCGTAAGGGGGTCTTTTTGCTATATCAAGATTTACTATTATTTTGTAGGTGAGGTTTTACTGTACAGTATTCTTAGTTTAAAAATTTAAGTTTTTTTAAAGTTTTCTTTCAGCATTAAGAAGGATTTCAACATAAGATTTTCAGTGGAGTACATTCAATTGAGTACAGTTAGTAAGCTATATGTAGTAAATAGATAGTTTAACCAGGTGGTGGATGAAATACTACTGGTTTAGTAAAGATTAAACTTGATACCCAGAACAATACCTTGCACATTTACTGTATATCATATTCCTTCATAATTTTATTTTAATAATATCACTGGTGAAAACAGCCTACCCTTGTTGGAGCCCATTGAAAGATCATTTTGTGCTCTTGCAAAGACCAACCCCATAGATTGGTAAACTGCAAAACATCCATGTTAGTGCCATCATCCTCTCAAGAACTTTGAAGGAAGAAAAGAACTCTGTACTTGAGTATATATACCGGTTCAAATGAAACCATAGGAAAATTATACATAAAGGCTTACTAAACTCATGAAAATTTTGAATCTATAAAAATGGGAGTTCTCGCCATTTCTGTTTTCCTTACCTGGTTACATTGTTTCAAATTTGGTCCCCTCAAGGGAGGTTCCTTGACACAGGTGAGGGGCTCTTTATCTAGGGACCTCTTTAAGGGGGGCTCCTTGACGAGGTAAAGAGGCTATTGGTCTGAGGAATTGGACCTTTTGGTCTTCTTCCTCAGACCGAACCTAATTACCCCCCAATCCCCCCTACCTTTTCCCATCTTCCCCATCCTCCCTTTTCCCTTTCCTCCTCCCCCTCCTCCTCATCCCTACCTTATTTCCTTCCCATTTTTACCCTAGGAGCTTCTCTCCACAGGCATTCTAGTTCCTAGGTAGGGGGAAGGGTACCGTGGTCCATTCCTATTCCGTTGAGGTTCTTGGCGGTGGTGTAGTTTGCCGTGGAATCTGGATCGCCTGGGGATGTCCCGATCCCTCTCCGGTCTCCCGGGGGGTGGCCTTGGGTATCTTTCGGCGACGGGTGTATCTCTGGAGGCCACCTTCGGATTCCGGGGTGGTGGCCGAAGGCGGTATGCTTTGTGGCGGATATCCGGCCGCCTCTCTTTTGTCCGCCGAGGTGGCTTGGTGGATGGAGGCTGCTATCCCGGATTGCTGGTTTACTGGCATGAAGGGTAGGGTAT
>WNWK01010298.1:0-70998 GCA_009830355.1 Cherax destructor | reverse complement strand
CTAGGAAATTTTTACACTATGTTAATTGTTTTTATGTTTTGAGACAGAGAAGAGTAAATGAAAGAAAATAGACAGGTAGAGATAGACAGATAGACAGAGACAGATAGACAGAGACAGACACAGAGATAGAGACAGATAGACAGAGATAGAGATAGACACAGAGATAGAGATAGACACAGAGATAGACAGACAGAGATAGACAGATGGAGATAGAGCCAGCCAGCCAGCCAGCTAGCCTGCCTGTCGAACACATATTACATGTTCCAGAATTGTTTCTCTTTACTTAGGGCATAGGTTATAAGACATTCTGAAAGGGTGTTGCACAAATGTTACACATGAGTTATTATTGAGGTTTTTTATATTTCCTAGACCACTTATGGCCACATCCACCTCAAAGCCACTAAACTCGGGAGAGTTAATGCTACATGAAATCAGTGAATCCCAGGTGATTGCCGTGCTCTTTGCTCTAGCTGGCGCTCATTTGAACTGGTGCTCCCACAAGGTACTAAGTGGTCCCAGATTTTTTTAATACAGCGCACACCAAGCGTTAAGACCCATTATATGCTGACCAGGCATCTCAGGCCAGTCGTGCCAAATTTGGAGGCAGGAAAAATAAAACGTAAATATACATTTGGGGCAGTAGCGGTACTAACGTATATATACGTTTGGACCGTTTATGGGTTAAAGTGCAGGCATTGTACTTCCCATTTCCAGGACTCAAGTCCAACTAAATCAATTAACTGGTTTCCCTGAATCTCTTCATTAAATATTACCCTGCTCACACTCCAACAGCTCGTCAGGTCCCAAAAACCATTCGTCTCCATTCACTCCTATCTAACATGCTCACACATGCTTGCTGGAAGTCCAAGCCCCTCACCCACAAAACCTCCTTTACCCCCTCCCTCCAAGCTTTTCAAGGATGACCCCTACCCCGCCTTCCCTCCACTACAGATTTATACACTCGAGGTCATTATGTTTTCTTACATCCTCTCTACATGTCCAAACCATCTCAATAATCCCTCCTCAGCCCTCTGGATAATAGTTTTGGTAATCTTGCACCTCCTCCTAATCTCCAAACTACAGATTCTCTGCATTATGTTCACACCACACATTGCCCTCAGACATGACATCTCCACTACCTCCAGCTTTCTCCTTGTTGCAACATTTACCACCCATGCTTCACACTCATACAAGAGCGTTGGTATAAATATACTCTCATACATTCCCCTCTTTGCTTTCATGGATAAAGTTCTTTCTCTCCACAGATACCTCAATGCACCACTCACCTTTTTTCCTTCATCAATTCTATGGTTAACCTCATCCTTCATAAACCCATCTGCTGACAAGTCAACTCCCAAATATCTGTAAACATTCACTTCTTCCATACTCCCTCTCTCCAATGTGATATACAATTTTTCTTTATCTAAATCGTTTGATACCCTCATCACCTTACTCTTATACAGTGGACCCCCGAGTTTCAGTCACCTCGGAAATCTAACAATTATGTAAGTTTAATATTGTAAGTGCTTTTGTATGTGTATTTTTGGGGGTCTGAAAGGACTAATCTAATTTATATTTTTCCTTAAGGGAACAAATTCGTTCGGTAAAGGCACTTGAACAGCCTTCTGGAATGAATTATGACTGAAACTCGGGTGTCCACTGTATTTGTTCACTTTCAACTTTCTACCTCTACACACCCTCCCAAACTCGTCCAATAACCTTTGCAACTTTTCTTTAGAATCTCCTATGAGCACAGTATCATCAGCAAAAAGTAACTGTGTCAACTCCCATTTTGTACTTGATTTCCCATAATTTAATCCCACTCCTCTCCCCAACACCCTAGTATTTACTTCTTTTACAACCCCATCTATAAATTTATTAAACAACCATGGTGACATCACACATCCCTGTCTAAGACGTACTTTTATCGGGAAGTAATCTCCCTCTCTCCTACACACCCTAACCTGAGCCTCACTATCCTCATAAAAACTCTTTACAGCATTCAGTAACTTACTACCTATTCCATACACTTGCAACATCTGCCACATTGCTCCCCTATCCACTCTATCATATGGTTTTTCTAAATCCATAAATGCAATGAAAACTTCCCTACCTTTATCTAAATACTGTTCACATATATGCTTCAATGTAATCACTTGATCTACACATCCCTTACCCACTCTAAAACCTCCTTGCTCATCTGCGATCCTACCCTCTGTCTTACCTCTAATTCTTTCAATAATAACCCTACCATACACTTTACCTGGTATACTCAGTAAACTTTTGTTTTTATTTTATTAACACATCGGCCGATTCCCACCAAGGCAGGGTGGCCCGAAAAAGAAAAACTTTCATCATCATTCACTCAATCACTGTCTTGCCAGAGGGGTGCTTTACACTACAGTTATAAAACTGCAACATTAACACCCCTCCTTCAGAGTGCAGACACTGTACTTCCCATCTCCAGGACTCAAGTCCGGCCTGCCGGTTTCCCTGAATCCCTTCATAAATGTTACTTTGCTCACACTCCAACAGCACGTCAAGTATTAAAAACCATTTGTCTCCATTCACTCCTATACTGTTCACTCAGTAAACTTATTCCCCTATAATTTTTACAATCTCTTTTGTCACCCTTCCCTTTATATAAAGGAACTATACACGCTCTCTGCCAATCCTTAGGTACCTTCCTGTCTTTCATACATTTATTAAACAAAAATACCAACCACTCCAACACAATATCTCCCCCTGCTTTTAACATTTGTGTTATGATCCCATCAGTTTCTGCTGTTTTACCACCTTTCATTCTACGTAATGCCTCACGCACCTTCCTCACACTTACATCTTGCTCTTCCTCACAACTAAAAGATGTTAAACGTACCTCCCTGACCAGTGCACGAAATTACCGCCTCCGTTTCTTCAACGACATTTAAAAGTTCCTCAAAATATTCCCACCATCTACCCAATACCTCCAGCACCCCATCTACTAACTCCCCTACTCTGTTTTTAACTGACAAATCCATTCGTTCCCTAGGCTTTCTTAACTTGTTTATCTCACTCCAAAACTTTCTTATTTTCTGCAAAATTTCTTGACAGTGCCTCTCCCACTCTTTCATGTGCTCTCCTTTTGCACTCTCACCACTCTCTTCACCTTTCTTTTACTTTCCCTATACTTCGCTCTTCTTACAACACTTCTGTTTTGTAAAAACCTCTCATAAGCTACCTTTTTCTCTTTTATCACACCCTTTACTTCATCATTCCATCAATCACTCCTCTTTCCTCCTGCATCCACCCTCCTATAGCCACAAACTTCTGCCCCACATTCTTATACTGCATTTTTAAAACAATCCCAACCCTCTTCAACCTTCCCACTATTCATACTTGCATTTACCCACCTTTTTGCCAATAGTTGCTTATCTCACCCTAACTTTCTCCTCCTTTAGTTTATACACTTTCATTTCTCTCTTACTTGCTGTTGCCATTTTCCTTATGTCCCATCTACCTCTTACTCTAACTGTAGCTACAACTAAATAATGATCCGATATATCCATTGCCCCTCTTTAAACATGTACATTCTGAAGCCTACCCATCAACCTTTTATCCACCAATACATAATCTATCAAACTACTTTCATTACGTGCTATATCATACCTTGTATACTTATTTATCCTCTTTTTCATAAAATATGTATCACTTTTTACCAAACCTCTTTCTACACATACCTCAATTAAATTCTCTCCATTTTCATTTACTCCTGGCACCTGAAATTTACCTACTACTCCCTCCACAACATTTTTACCTACTTTTGCATTGAGATCCCCAACCACAATTACTCTCTCACTTGGTTCAAAACTCCCCACGCACTCACTCGACATTTCCCAAAAATCTCTCTCTCTCCTATACACTTCTCTCTTCTCCAGGTGCATAAACACTTACTATAACTCACTTTTCACATCCAACCCTTATTTTACACCACATAATCCTTGAATTGATACATTTATATTCCCTCTTTTCCTGCCATATCTTTTCCTTCAACATTATTGCTATGCCTTCTTCAGCTCTAACTCTGTTTGAAACTCCTGACCTAATCCCATTTATTTCTCCCCACTGAAACTCTCCTATCCCCTTCAGCTTTATTTCACTTAAGGCCAGGACATCCAGCTTCTTCTCATTCAAAACATCCACAATCATCTCTTTCTTATCATTCGCACAACAACCATGCACATTCAAACATCCCACTTTGACGGTTTTCTTCTTTTTCTTTTTAGTAATTTATACGGGAAAAGGGCTTACTAGCCCATTGTTCCCTGCATTTTAGTTGACTTTTACAACACGCATGGCTTACGGAGGAAAGATTCTTATTCCACTTCCCCATGGATATGAAAGTCAAAGTAATAAGAACAAGAACTATTAAAATAAAATCAAAGAAAAAAATCAGATGAATATGTATACATAAACGTGTACTACATGTATGTGTAGTGTGAACTAAGTGTAAGTAGAAGTAGCAAGACTTACCTGAGATCTTGCATGTTTATGAGACAGAAAAAAGACACCAGCAATCCTACCATCATGTAAAGCAAATACAGGCTTCCTTTTTACACTCACTTGGTAGGACGGTAGTACCTCCCTGAATGGTTGCTGTCTACCAACCTATTATACAGTGGACCCCTGGAAATCGAACAGCTCCCAACTCGAACTATTATGTAAGTGTATTTTTTTAGTGCTTTTGTAAGTGTATTTTTTGGGGGGTCTGAAACGAACTAATCTAATTTACATTTCTCCTTATGGGAACAAATTCGTTCGGTAACGGCACTAGAACAGCACTGTGGAACGAATTATGTTCGATTTCCGGGGGTCCACTGTATACAGTGGACCCCAGAGTTTCAGTCACTTCGGAAATCGAACAATTATGTAAGTTTAATATTGTAAGTGCTTTTGTATGTGTATTTTTGGGGGTCTGAAAGGACTAATCAAATTTACATTTTTCCTTAAGGGAACAAATTCGTTCGGTAATGGCACTTGAACAGCCTTCTGGAATGAATTATGACTGAAACTCGGGGGTCCACTGTATATACAGTGGACCCCCAGTGTTTGTCCTGCTCCAAATTCGCCCTTTTATGTAAGTGTATTTTTTTAAATGCTTTTGTAAGTGTATTTTTGGGGGTCTAAAAGGACTAGTCTACTTTACATTATTCCCTATGGGAATAACGAAAACCGGGGGTCCACTGTATGTGTAAAATGTTAAGCGAGTGTGTAGGAACTTTTGAGCCAAGTGAGAGAGTAATTGTACTAGGGGACCTAAATGCTAAAGTAAGAGGAGCATTTAGAGAGGGTGTGGTAGGTAAGTTTGGGGTGCCAGTTGTAAATTATAATGGGGAGCATTTGATTGAACTTTGTATAGAAAGGAGTTTGGTTACAGGTAACACATTTTTAAAAAAAAAATAGGATAAATAAATATACAAGATATGATATAGGGCGTAATGACAGTTGTTTGTTGGATGACATATTGGTAGATAAAAGACTGTTGGGTAGACTTCAGGATGTACATGTTTATAGAGGGGCCACAGATATATCAGATCACTTTTTAGCTGTAGCTACAGTGAGAGTAAAAGGTAGATGGGATACAAGGAAAATGGAAGCAGCAAGTAAGAGAGAGGTGAAGGTTTATAAACTAAAGGAGGAGGCAGTTAGGGTAAGATATAAACAACTGTTGGAGGACAGATGGGCTAGTGTGAGTATAGGCAATGGGGTAGAAGATGTATGGGGTAAGGTTAAGAATATAGTGTTAAGAGTGTTCAGCAGAAGTTTGTGGTTACAGAAAAGTGGGTGCGGGAGGGAAGAAGAGCAATTGGTGGAATGATGATGTAAAGAGAGTAGTAAGAGAGAAAAAGTTAGCATATAAGAGGTTGTTACAAAGTAGAAGTGATGTAAGGAGGGAGGAGTATATGGAGAGAAAAAGAGAGGTTAAGAGAGTGGTGAAGCAATGTAAAAAGAGAGCAAATGAGAGAGTGGGTGAAATGTTATCAACAAATTTTGTTGACAATAAGAAAAAGTTTTGGAGTGAGATTAATAAATTGAGAAAGCCTAGGGAACGAATGGATTTGTTAGGTAAAAATAGGAGAGGAGAGTTATTAAACAGAGTTAGATGTATCGGGAAGATGGAGGGAATATTTTGAGGAATTGTTAAATGTTGATGAAGATAGGGAAGCTGTGATTTCGTGTACAGGGCAAGGAGGAATAACATCTTATAGGAGTGAGGAAGAACCAGTTGTGAGTGGGGGAGAAGTGCGTGGGGCAGTGGGTAGAATGAAAGGGAGTAAAGCAGCTGGGATTGATGGGATAAAGATAGAAATGTTAAAAGCAGGTGGGGATATAGTTCTGTAGTGGTTAGTGTTTTTATTTAATAAATGTATGGAAGAGGGTAAGGTACCTAGGGATTGGCAGAGAGCATGCATAGTTCCTTTGTATAAAGGCAAAGGGGATGAAAGAGAGTGTAAAAATTATAGAGGAATAAGTCTGTTGAGTATACCTGGTAAAGTGTATGGTAGAGTTATTATCGAAAGAATTAAGAGTAAGACAGATAGCAGATGAACAAGGAGGCTTTAGGAAGGGTAGGGGGTGTGTAGACCAAGTGTTTGCAGTGAAACATATAGGTGAACAGCATTTAGAAAAGGGTAAAGACGTTTTTGTGGCATTTTTGAGTTTGGAAAAGGCGTATGATAGGGTACATGCAAGATTTCAGGTATGTCTTGTTACTTCTACTTACACTTAGGGCACACTACACATTCATGTACAAGCATATATATACATATCCCTCTTGGTTTTTTCTATTTTCTTACTAGTTCTTGTTCTTATTTCCTCTTATCTCCATGGGGAAGTGGAACAGAATTCTTCCTCCGTAAGCCATGCGTGTCGTAAGAGTTGACTAACATGCCGGGAGCAAGGAGCTAGTAACCCCTTCTCCTGTATACATTACTAAAGTTAAAAAGAGAAACTTTTGTTTTTCTCTTTGGGCCAACCCGCCTTGGTGGGAGGCGGCCGATTTGTTGAAAGAAAGAAGACAGTATGATAGGGTGGATAGGGGGGCAGTGTGGCAGATATTGCAAATGTATGGAATAGGGGATATGTTATTGAAAGCAATGAAGAGTCTTTACAAGGATAGTGAGGCTCAGGTTAGATTATGTAGGTAAGGGGGAGATTATTTCCCAGTGAAAGTAGGCATTAGACAAGGATGTGTGATGTCACCATGGTTGTTCAATATATTTATAGATGGAGTTGTAAGAGAAGTGAATGCTTGGGTGTTGGCAAGAGGTGTGAGGTTAAAAGATAAAGAATCTAACACAAAGTGGGAGTTGTCACAGTTGCTCTTTGCTGATGACACTGTGCTTTTGGGAGATTCTGAAGAGAAGTTGCAGAGGTTGGTTGATGAGTTTGGTAGGGTATGTAAAAGAAGGAAATTAAAAGTGAATATAGGAAAGAGTAAGGTGATGAGGAAGGAAGTTGAAAGTGAATATAGATTAGAGCATTTAAATATAACACTGCATAAAGTAGAGAAGGTAATTTACACACTGCTTTTCATTATGCTAGACAAGCTTTTTGAAGTCTAGATACCAACACACAAGTAAGAAAACATGTAAGCTTAACCATGCAGGGTAAGGAAGATATCAGTATTTGGCACATATCAGGTAGGTTTTATTCTCAGGTAATTATCTACTTGTCCAGGGATTCTGTAACTTATGAATGCCTGAGTTACAAACATTCATAGTCATGAACAAGCTCTGTAAAAAATAATGTTTAAAAGATAATTGCTTTTCAAACATTAATTTGATGTTAGGAATTATAATTTCTGTTCAAGAAAAAGTTCTGAGTTACATATATAACTTGTTTCTAAGTTGGAACAGCAAAACAAGATATATGGACCTTGTTTTCTGTAACAGAGATAGGAACGTTAGACAGAGTGTGCTTCCCAGTAGCTGGTGTTGATGACATAGTCAACAGGTTGGATAATATTGTGTCAGGTAATGGGAACAAGCCCATCATCTGTCTTAGTGCTGGGGGAAATGATATTGGGAAGGGCAGGAGACAAGAACTGCTGGATAAGTACAAGTCAGCTATAGATGTAATTAGGTCTAAGGGAGGGGTCCCAATCATATGTAGCATCTTGCCTAGAAGGGGAGTGGGCAGTGAATGGATGTCTAGGGCAATTGGTGTAAATTACTGCCTAGACAGGTACTGCAAGGAATTTGCAATCCCATTCATTGATAACTGGGACAAATTTTATGGCAAACGTGATATGTATGCAAGGGATGGGGTACACCTCTCGGGTCAGAGTGGTTGCATTAGCCACCTTGATTGAGGAGGCCATTGCTGACTTGTCTGGAACTTTAAACTGATAGATTATAGAGGTATGGGTGTGTGTGGGAAACAATCAAGCTGTGGTATAAGGGTTGAAAACATCAGATATTACCAGGATACCTCAGAAATATGTTTCATAGACAATATTCAAAATAAAGTTGCTTGTAAAGGCAAAGCAATTAATCAACAAACAAAGAGTGACAGTAGAGGGCAGAGAGTGACTATCTCCCTTAGGGTTTACTATACTAATAGTAGGAGTCTAAGAAATAAGATAAATGAGCTAAGATTA
The DNA here is from genome assembly GCA_009830355.1 of Cherax destructor. Taxonomy (NCBI): domain Eukaryota; kingdom Metazoa; phylum Arthropoda; class Malacostraca; order Decapoda; family Parastacidae; genus Cherax; species Cherax destructor. Next base: position 62,357 of record WNWK01010298.1, on the reverse strand, counting down.
TTTGCATGTGCAGGTAATATAGATATTATTGCTATAACTTAGACCTGGTTCAACCTGAAAGATAGAGAAATGCCTTCTGAATGCCACATACAAGGCTATAAACTATTCCACACTGATAGGGTCAACAGGAAGGGAGGTGGAGTGGCAATGTATGTCAAAGATAATTTAAATTATTGATAGACAAAATATAAGATTAGAAGCATCAGACACAGAATCTGTTTGGCTACAGTTTCTCGAGGGTCGTGACAAATTAATTTTGGGTATGATTTATAGGCCCCCAAATCTTAATAGGGAGTACAGTAATCTGCTATGGGATGAAATTCATAAGGCATCTAGATATGAAAATGTCGTATTAATGGGAGATTTTAACTTTAGACCAATTCATTAGAACAATATGACAGGAAATCTTGAGTCTAGTGACTTAATTGATACGATTCATGATTGCTTTTTAAAACAGTTCATGACAGAACCAGCTAGAGGAAACAATCTGCTTGACTTGGTTCTTGCCAACATGCAATCACTAATTACTAATCTTGAGGTTAATGATGAGCTAGGGGAAAGCAACCACAAATCACTTAGTTTCAGTTTATCATGGAATTGCCCAAATAACTGCAATCAAGTCTCTGTCCCAGACTTCTGCTTGGCTGATTTCATGGGACTGACAAATTACCTGGGTGGGCTAAATTAGAATGACTTGATTATGGGTCAGGTAGGTGGTGTTAGTTGCCAATATTATGTTTTTCAGAGCATAGTTCTAGCTGTCCAGACAACTTATATTCTAAGTAGGGAAATTAGATCAACCAAAAATGATCCCAAATGGATAAAAATAGATTAAATATCTCATTGGTCAAAAGAGAGGCATATACTGTGGACCCCCGAGTTTTGGTCACCTCAAAACTCGAACAATTATGTAAGTGTAATATTGTAAGTGCTTTTGTAAGTGTATTTTTGGGGGTCTGAAACGGACTAACCTACTTTACATTATTCCTTAAGGGACAAATTCGTTCGGTAATGGCACTTGAACAGCCTTCTGGAATGAATTATGACCGAAACTCGGGGCTCCACTGTATGGGCATATCAGAAGAGGGGATGTGCAGTTAAGAAATCAATATATTCAGTTAAATAGAGAAATAAAAAAGGTAATAAGAAAAGCTAAAAGAGATTATGAGGCTAAAGTGGCAAAGGATTTGAAGACTAACCTAAAAGGTTTCTTTCAGGTATATAGAAGTAAGATTAGGACAAGTAACTCAGGTCAGATCACTGACAGTGATAAGGAAATGTGTGAAATTTTTAACTCTTATTTCCTCTCAGTTTTTACGCAGAAATAATAAATTATGTAGAACAGGATGATGATAAATTATGTAGAAAAGGATGATGAAAAACTATGCATGATTAGGGTAACTAGTGACATGGTCCTCAGACAAATAGAGAAATTAAAACCAAACAAATCTCCAGGCCCTGATGAACTGTTTGCAAAGGTTTTAAAGGAATGCAAAGAGGAGCTTAGCAAACTTTTGGCTGGTCTTTTCAACATAGTATCACTACAAACTGGCATAGTGTCAGACAAGTGGAAAATGACAAATGTAATACCTATTACAAAGCAGGTGACAGGTCCTTAGCTTCGAACTATAGACCAATAAGCCTTACCTCCATATTATACCTGGAGTATACCTGGAGAGAGTTCCAGGGGTCAACGCCCCTGCGGCCCGGTCTGTGACCAGGCCTCATGTTGGATCAGAGCCTGATCAACCAGGCTGTTACTGCTGGCCGCACGCAGTCCAACGTACGAACCACAGCCTGGCTGGTCAGGTACCGACTTTAGGTGCCTGTCCATTGGGAAAATTTATGGAATCAATAATTGCTGAGGCAATTCGTAGCCATCTTGAAAGGCATAAATTGATTGATGAATCTCAGCAAGGTATTTGAGGAGGTAGATCATAGTAATGAATACGATATTGTGTATATGGACTTCAGTAAGGCTTTTGATAGAGCTCCACATCAGAGGCTATTGAGGAAAATTAAGGCACACGGAATAGGAGGAGAAATTTTTTCCTGGGTAGAGGCGTAGTTGACAGATAGGCAGCAGAGAGTTGGCATCAATGAGGAGAAATCAGAGTGGGGGCACATCATGAGTGGTGTTCCACAGGGGTCAGTGTTGGGCTCTTTGTTGTTCACAATACATATACATATATAAACGACATTGAAGAGGGAATAAATAGCGACATAAGCAAGTTTGCTGATGACACCAAAATAGGTTGCCTAATTCATTCTAATGAGGACATTAGAGCATTCCAGAAAGATTTGAATAGACTGATGCAGTGGTCGGAGAAGTGGCAGATGCAGTTTAATAAGTGTTCACAATAAGGCAAACATAATTTTTGGCTTCATATCAAGAAGCATAAATAATAGGAGTCCTCAGGTTGTTCTTCAACTCTATATATCTTTGGTTAAGCTTCATTTAGATTATGCTGCACAGTTCTGGTCACTGTATTACAGAATGGATATTAATGCACTGGAAAACGTACAAAGGAGGATGACAAAATTGATCCCATGTATCAGAAATCGTCCCTATGAGGATAGACTGAGGGCCCTGAATCTGCACTCTCGAGAAAGGCATAGAATTAGGGGGAATATGATTGAGGTGTATAAATGGAAAACGGGAATAATAAAGGGGATGTAAATAGCGTGCTAAAAATATCTAGCCAAGACAGGACTCGCAGCAATTGGAAAAATTCAGATTCAGGAAGGATATAGGAAAGCACTGGTTTGGTAATAGAGTTGTGGATGAGTGGAACAAACTCCCGAGTATCGTCATAGAAGCTAAGATGTTGTGTAGTTTTAAAAATAGGGTGTGGGTGGATGTGAGTTGGACCTGACCAGCTTGTGCTAATAGGTCTGATTCCGTGCTCCTTCCTTAAGTGGATGTGGCCTGACCTGACTAGGTGGGTCATTGGTTTATGCTGGGAGGTGACTTGGACCTACCTCGCATGGGCCAGTAGGCCTGCTGCAGTGTTCCTTCTTTCTTATGCTCTTATGTTAGTCGGAGGCTCGGTAATTATCTTTTTTTGTAGCTACAGGAGCATAGCAGAACTTGGTGTCCTCTCTTTAGTATCTAATTCTTCATATAATCTTTTAACATTTCCTGTGGTAGTATTTAATACCTCTACTTGTAACCCATTCCATTGTTCTATAGCTCTGCACAGTGTTTTGCTTACATATTTCTTTCATCTTTGTGATGCTCTGTTAAATAAATTGCTTTCACTACTTCATTTTTTTTCTTTGTGAGAACTAAATTATAATAAACTTTTTTCTTTGCAAGAGCTAAATTATAATTGACTTTTGAAATTATTGTGAGCAAAGACTGTCTAGGATTCCAACATATTTAACAAAAGCACAGTATTATAACTTATAATTTAAAATAAAATATAAATGATTTAATTCCTCAACAGTTTTAATAAATTCAGTAAAGTAGCTATTATATAAACAATGACTAACTAGAATTTCATTTATGCAAACTTCAGGTAATTACCAACAGCCTGACTGGTAATGGACTGAGCTGTGCTTGGCAAATGAAGGATCAAGCCTCTACCACTCTTTGAGCGGAATCACTTACATGGGTTTAGCACTTTAAGAAACAATACAGTACAGTACACAGTTTTTTTAATGCTTTTCAAATTGTAATTTGTGTTAGAACAGCTTAAACATAGAATTTTACACTCAGCAGTCATCTTTTATGTCTTCTCTCCTGCTAGATGCATTCACTATAGCTAACTTACACTCAGCAGTAGTCATCTTCTTCCTCCTCTTCATCTTTTTCTTCTTTTTCTAGATGTGTTCACTTGTAGTTAACTTACACTTACCTGTAATCATCTTTTACCTTTTGTCTTTTCCTAAATGTATTCAAGAATGTATTAATGCTTCTGAAAGGAAAATGACACTTGTCTTTCCCTTATTGTCCAGTCATTACGACAAATGACGAGAGATGGGCCAGCATCCCTGCAAGAGGAGGAGAGCCTAAATGAGAAGCTGCATGAAAGTGAAAAGCTCATCACAAACCTCTCAGAAACTTGGGAGAACAAACTCAAGAAAACAGGTGCCACAAATACTCTCTTAGTTACTGTTGATGAACCATAAATGATAAGAGAATCCTCTAATTTTTCTGATACAAATTAGTCATTGTTAGATTTTAATATTTGATTTAGTAATAGTTATAGCAATTTTGTATTGTTGGTAGTAACTTAGTTTAAAGTGAAGAAATCTTTACTAACACAATTACATTTTTAGCTAGCAAGTTGTATAACAGTATCAGTTTTTTTTAACACACTGGCCATGTCTCACCAAGGTAGTGTTAGCAGAAAAAAAGAGGAAACATATTCACCTCATTCATTCAATTTCTGTCTTGCTGGAAGCATGCTGACATCATGGTTCAGACGACCCTCCAAACTGCAATATCCCTACCCCTTCCCCGAGAGTTCAGGCACTGTATTTTCCATTTCCATGATTCAAATCCAAGTAACCAGTTTTCCTTGAATCCCATTATAAATATTTATTACCTTGCTCACACTTCAACAGCACATAGTCATAAAAACCACTTGCTTCCACTCCTGTCTAAAGTCCTCACTCAAGACTGTTGGATGTTCAAGCATGTGGCATTCAAACCTTCTTTAGCCCCTCCCATCAACCCTTCTTGAGACAACCACTACCTCTCCTTCCCTCCACCTCAGATTAATATACAGTATATAACAGTACTATTACATCATATTGTATTATGAATAATTGTATTCTTTAAAGGATCTTGCCTTAGGTTCATGAAACTTAAGTACTGCACTTATATCAAGTTATGGTAGCAGTTAATGGAATTGAAGGCTGAAATATTTCTGTTTTTCTTTCTGTCTTCAGTTATTATTTTTCATTTTTAATATATCAGCTATCTCCCACCAAGGCAGGTTGCCCCAAAGAAGGAAAAATTATCCCATCAAAATTTCCTTCAACCTTCCTTGCAACACTTTCTGAGCTGTCCCATACCCATCCTTTCATCCACCTCAGAATTATACACACTCTAGTTCAACTTATCTTACTCCATTATTTTTTAATTGACTAAACCATCTAAACAGATCCTTTTTTGCTCTCTCTAATGCCTTTCATGCTACCACATTTTTTGTTTCTTTGCTCTGTTTTCTTTGCTTAATATTCCAAACCCCCATTGATCTCAAACATGACATTTCTACTGCCTCCAGAGCTCACTATACTCTAATGCATTTCCTTCTTTGCATCCATTGATGACTTTTCACACTTTTCAACACTTCAGCTACTTTGTTCTCCTCATCTATTTTGTGGTTCACTTCATCTTTCATATACCCATTGGGCAACACACCCAATCCAAATTTTTTTTTCAACAAGTCGGCCGTCTCCCACCAAGGCAGGGTGACCCAAAAAAGAAAGAAAATCCCCAAAATGAAAATACTTTCATCATCATTCAACACTTTCACCTCACTCATACATAATCACTGTCTTTGCAGAGGTGCTCAGATACTACAGTTTAGAATAGTCCCTCCAAACTGTCACTATCCCAGACCCCTCCTTTAAAGTGCAGGCATTGTACTTCCCATTTCCAGGACTCAAGTCTGGCTAAATCAATAACCGGTTTCCCTGAATCCCTTCACTAAATATTACCTTGCTTACACTCCAACAGCTCGTCAGGTCCCAAAAACCATTCGTCTCCATTCACTCCTATTTAACACGATCACACACGCTTGCTGGAAATCCAAGCCCCTCGCCCACAAAACCTCCTTTACCCCCCCTCCCTCCAACCTTTTTGAGGACGACCCCTACCCCTCCTTACTTCCCCTTCAGATTTATACGCTCTCCAAGTCATTCTACTTTGATCTATTCTCTCTAAATGACCAAACCACCTCAACAACCCCTCTTCAGCCCTCTGACTAATACTTTTAGTATCTCCACACCTCCTCCTAATTTCCACACTCTGAATTCTCTGCATAATATTTACACCACACATTGCCCTTAGATAGGACATCTCCACTGACTCCAGCCTCCTCCTTGCTGCAGCATTTACAACCCAAGCTTCACACCATTATAAGAGTGTTGGTACCACTATACTTTCATACATTCCCTTCTTTGCCTCCATAGATAACGTTTTTTTGTCTCCACAGATACCTCAATGCACCACTCACCTTTTTACCTGAAAACATTCACTTCTTCCATACTCCCTCTCTCCAATGTGATATTCAATTTTTCTTTATCTAAATCATTTGATATCCTCATCACCTTACTCTTATCTTTGTTCACTTTCAACTTTCTAACTTTACACACCCTCCCAAACTCGTCCACTAACCTCTGCAACTTTTCTTTAGAATCTCCTATAAGCACAGTATCATCAGCAAAAAGTAACTGTGTCAACTCCCATTTTGTACTTGATTCCCCATAATTTAATCCCACTCCTCTCCCCAACACCCTAGCATTTACTTATTTTACAACCCCCATCTATAAATATATTAAACAACCATGGTGACATCACACATCCCTGTCTAAGACGTACTTTTACCGGGAAGTAATCTCCCTCTCTCCTACACACCCTAACCTGAGCCTCACTATCCTCATAAAAGCTCTTTACAGCATTCAGTAACTTACTACCTATTCCAAACACATGCAACATTTGCCACATTGCTCCCCTATCCACTCTATCATATGTTTTTTTCTAAATTCATAAATGCAATAAAAACTTTCTTACCTTTATCTAAATACTGTTCACATATATGCTTCAATGTAAACATTTGATCTACACATCCCCTACCCACTCTAAAACCTCCTTGCTCATCTGCAATCCTACCCTCTGTCTTACCTATAATTCTTTCAATAATAACCTTACTGTATGCTTTACCTGGTATACTCAGTAAACTTATTAACCTATAATTTTTACATTCTCTTTTGTCACCCTTTCCTTTATATAAAGGAACTATACACTCTCTCTGCCAATCCTTAGGTACCTTCCCCTCTTTCATACATTTATTAAATAAAAATACCAACCACTCCAACACAATATCTCCCCCTGCTTTTAACATTTGTGTCATGATCCTGTCAGTTCCTGCTGCTTTACCTCCTTTCATTCTACATAATGCCTCACGCACCTCCCCCACACTCACAGCCTGCTCTTCCTCACTTCTAAAAGTTGTTATACTTCCCTGACCAGTGCATGAAATTACCGCCTCCCTTTCTTCATCAACTTTTAAAAGTTCCTCAAAATATTCCCGCCATCTACCAGCAAGCATGTGTGAGCGTGTTAGATAGGAGTGAATGGAGACGAATGGTTTTTGGGACCTGACGAGCTGTTGGAGTGTGAGCAGGGTAATATTTTGTTAAGGGATTCAGGGAAACCAGTTGATTTATTTAGTTGGACTTGAGTCCTGGAAATGGGAAGTACAATGCCTGCACTTTAAAGGAGGGGTCTGGGATAGTGACAGTTGGGAGGGACTTATTCTCAGCTGTTGTATCTGAGTGCCTCTGCAAAGACAGTGATTATGTATGAGTGAGGTGAAAGTGTTGAATGATGATGAAAGTATTTTTTTGGGGGGATTTTCTTTCTTTTTGGGTCACCCTGCCTCGGTGGGAGATGGCCGACTTGTTGAAAAAAAAAAAAAAATCTACCCAATACCTCCAGCTCCCCATTTACTAACTCTCCTATTTTTTTTTAACTGACAAATCCATTCGTTCCCTAGGCTTTCTTAACTTGTTTATCTCACTCCAAAACTTTTTCTTATTTTCCGCAAAATTTCTTGACAGTGCCTCTCCCACTCTTTCATCTGCTCTCCTTTTGCACTCTCTCACCACTCTCTTCACCTTTATTTTACTTTCCATATACTCTGCTCTTCTTACAACACTTCTGTTTTGTAAAAAAAACTCTCATAAGCTACATTTTTCTCTTTTATCACACCCTTTACTTCATCATTCCACTAATCACTCCTCTTTCCTCCTGCACCCACCCTCCTATAGCCACAAACTTCTGCCCCACATTGTTATACTGCATTTTTAAATCAATCCCAACCCTCTTCAAGCCCCCCACTATTCATACTTGCATTTACCCACCTTTCTGCCAAAAGTTGCATATATCTCACCCTAACTTTCTCCTCTCTTAGTTTATACATTTTCACCTCTCTCTTACTTGCTTTTGCCATTTTCCTTATGTCTCATCTACCTCTTAATCTAACTGTAGCTACAACTAAATAATGATGCAATATATCCGTTGGCCCTCTATAAACATGTACATCCTGAAGCCTACCCATCAACCTTTTATCCACCAATACATAATCTAACAAACTACTTTCATTACGTGCTATATCATACCTTGTATACTTATTTATCTTCGTTTTCATAAAATATGTATTACTTATTGCCAAACCTCTTTCTACACATAGCTCAATTAAAGGCTCCCCATTTTCATTTACCCCTGACACCCCAAATTTACCTACTACTCCCTTCACAACATTTTTACCCACTTTAGCATTGAGATCCAAATATTTAGATCTATTTCCTTTCTTAACTCTCACCATCCTCTTCAACTTTTTTCCTGAATCTTCCAAAAGCACTGCAGTTGGGAGCAATTGTGGCAGTGCCCACTTTATATTATATGCATTACTGTCATTTAAATATTTTATAACACCATCATATCAAACATCCATTGTCACATCACACATTCCTGTTTAAAGCAAATTTTTAATAGAAAATTTATCCCTATTAATCTACATTTCCATTATAAAAATGCCTTTCTGCATCATGGACCATGGGGGAAGAGGAGGGGTGTTCACCAGGAACACATCATGTTTCATGCGCACCAATACTTATATCTCTGCTCACATCAGGGTCCATTTCATATTTTACATTTTACGCTCAGTATAGGATTCCTTTACTGCTTTCTATGGTAGTTTGCTAGTTATGACTGATGTCAGCTGGGAGCCTAGCAATGCACCACATACCTGTCAGCATTTGGAATATAACAGCTGGGGGAGATGGAGGAAACTCTTGGCTCCCTAATGCAGAAATGTGTTTTTCTATTAAAATAGTTATCTCCTGTGGTAGTCCTAGGGGACCTACTAGGAATCATACCACTAGTGTTAACAAACTGAGGTAGCAGCTTTGAAATAGTGACAGAAGCCCTTTGGACTGCTGGTTGTGCAGACTATAGCCCAGCCAGAGATGAGGCTGCTTTGATCTGACTACTGATATGCATGCCAGCCTCATTCATGAATGTGAAAGTTTTTGAACAGGACTCTTAAACTAAACCTGAATTGGGAGGAGGAAAGTCAAGTGGGCTGAGGGACAGGCCAGCACTACCATTGATTCTACAGGAGCAGTGGTCATACATTCACCAGAGGTCATCCCCAAATGCCTCCTGTAAAGCCTTAGAGTAGAGAAGCTTACCCATGGGAAGTCTTTATAAAAGCCTTCATCATCTGATAGCATGTGTTCCTAATCTCCCAGAACACAGCTCACATTGTCAAACAGGGTCAAATTCCTTGTAAGCCACACAAATGTAGCGTCTCCAACAGGAATTATGAAGAAGCAGGAGAAATACGAGCAGATCCTAGCAATATTCTCAAAATCGGTGTGGCAGTAGGCCTACGTGGAAGAGAAAGAGGAAAGCTATTGACAGTAGGACAAACAAATGATGACTGGGTATTGCAAGGCTCCCAGCTGACATCACTCATAAATAGCAATCCACCATAGCATGCACTGATAATGGGGGACCTTATACTACAAACCACGTTATGGTGGGGTTAGAACCCATGGCAAGTGGGTTCCAGGCCAGTGAGCCCATGCTAACTTCCCTATGGTGTGTAAATATACCTGGTTGGATGAATCTTATTGTAGCCAACTGGCCTAGTGGCTTATTCACTGGCCTGGAGTTTTACAACTCATTTGCCATGGGTTCTAACCCCACCAGTACCATGGTTTGTTGGCAATCATGTTATTGCCATTTCATGGGTCATGAAGACCTGATACTGATTGTAGGATGTGAGAGAGATCCTGCTGGGGCAGTGAGGTTATCACTGGTGTGAATGAGGCACATTGTGTTCCTGGCAGGCTTCTGGGGCTTCCATAACAGAAGTTTTAAGAATGCTTTTGTTGATGTAAGCTGACTTGAGTGCCTCCACTTATAGCAATTCTAACCATAAATATGAATTCCACATCTCACACAATGTTATGCTTCTTGTTTTCAGAACGCGTGCAGCAGGAGAGACAACAGGCCTTGGAGAAGATGGGTATCAGTGTACAGGCATCTGGTATCAGTGTTGAAAAAAATAAATATTATCTTGTTAACCTGAACGCTGATCCATCACTCAATGAGATGCTTGTTTATTACCTAAAGGTATTTATTGGCGTGTTTTTCTTGCTGCTTCAGGATTGTGTTTTGTTATGTTTTGAAATAATTCATATGATTCAACAACTGTACATTGATGGAGGTATAATGGAACTTTTAAAGAAATATTTTATGCTTAAAATTTTTGCATCATAATTTAAATATGGATGATACTGGAGGGACTAGTTCCAAATCTGCACACTGAAATACCTCCTACTGAAAATAGAAGATATGGTAGAATTTGCAGAATATTCCCAACAAAAAGCAGGTGTACAATAAGTAGACTAAGCAGTAACTCAGTAATCATAACAGGTCCATGAATTTTTCAATGTCCTACAATGAAACGTAAAGGGAAATCAACAAATTTCCTAACTTTCTTCAAAATGGAACTAGTTACCAAGGTGCCTTGGAAAGACAGGAAGCACATTGTGTGGGAATACAAATATGCACATACACTGCAGCTGAAGGGGGTAGTGCTGCCAGTTTCAGGGATACCCTAAAGCTCAACAAATAGTGGGCTGGCACCTACAGCCAGACCCCACATAAGTTGTGTCTGGCTGTATGGTATAAGTACTGTGTACTTAGATAGAGAGTGCACAGATTCAAGTCCTGCTCTAGTTTGAGATAATGCTTGTATAAAATTTTTCCACATGCACTGTGGGCCAGTACATGTGGCAAGATGAGATGAAACAACTTGAATGTAAGCCTGGTACTCCAGGGTATGGGAAACAATGCCCATTGTTGACTGGTTGCCCATACTTATCTGGGGTCTGGCTGTGTTGTATAAGTGCTGTGTGTTGCAGAGTGCACAGGTTCAGGTCCTGCTCAGGTCTGAGATAATATTTGTAAATAATTTTGCTCATTCATGAAATAACATACATACATATATAGTGTATATTACTTGGCATAAGGTGCACTGATCCATAAGACACGATGGTTTACTTTATTTTAATAATCAGATTTTTTCTTAACCCCTCTCGTAAGATGAAAGGGTTATATTTTCAGGCCTCACAAATGAGAGTAAATAATTTTTTCATTAGTAGTTAATACATGTAGTGTTTTCATATCCTGTGAGCTCAGCAGTACGCTTACTGGCCCATGCTGGGTAGATTCCTCTCAGATGCCTACTTGCCTGCCTGCCTGCCTGTTTACTGGCCTGCCATTGATCATTGAGCCTTAGGTAACTTTGAAAATTGGTTGGGCAAACATACGAGTGCGAAAGGTTGAATCTGAGTAGGACTTCCCTAGCAAGGGTCAATAGGCTGCAGTGCTCCTCTAGTCTTCTGTCATATAATAGGTGTAAGACCTGCCCCTAGCATGGGCCAGTAGGCCTTTTGAAGTTAGGTAAGGAAAAATTGGATACCAGATTGGAGAGAGGAAGTATGGAGAAAGTGAATGTGATCATATATTTGGGAGTGGATGTGTCGGCAGATGGGTTTATGAAGGGCGAGGTAAACCATAGAATTGATGAAGGAAAAAATGTGGATGGTTTATTGAGGTATTTGTGGAGACAAAGAACATTATCTATGGAGGCAAAGAAAGGAATGTATGAGTTTATAGTGGTACCAACACTCTTTTATAGGTGTGAAACATGGGTTGTGAATGTTGCAGCTAGGAGGAGGCTGGAGGCAGTGGAGATGTTGTGTCTGAGGGCAATGTGTGGCATAAATATTATGCAAAGAATTTGTAATTTGTGTCATAAGAGGCGACTAACATGCCGGGAGCAAGTGGCTAGTAACTTTTGTTTAAGAAAACTTTCTTTTTGGGCCACCCTGCCTCGGTGGGATACGGCCAGTTTGTTGAAAGAAGAAGAATTTGTAATTTGTAGATTAGGAGGAGGTGTGGATTTACTAAAAGTATTATCCAGAGAGCTGAGGAGGGGTTGTTGAGGTGGTTTGGTCATTTAGAGAGGATGGAGCAAAATAGGATGACTTGGAGGGTGTATAAATCTGTAGTGGAGAGAAGGCAAAGGGTCATCCTAGGAAAGGATGGATAGAGGGAACGTAAAAGAAGTTTTGTGTTCAAAGGGCTTGGACATACAGCAGACATGTTAGATAGGAGTAAGTGGAGATGAATAGTTTTTGGGACTTGATGAGCTGTTGGAGTGTGAGCAGGGTAATATTTTGTGAAGGGATTCAGGGAAACCGGTTAGCTTGACTTGAGTCCTGGAGGTGGGAAGTACAATGCCTGCACTTTAAAGGAAGGGTATGGGATATTGGCTGTTTGGAGTGACATCTAAACTGTCGTATCTAGGCGCCTCTGCAAAGACAGTGATTATGTATGAATGATGAAAGTGTTTCTTTTTTGGGTCACCCTACCTTTTTGTTCAACAAGTCAGCCGCCTCCCACCGAGGCAGGGTGACCCAAAAAGAAAGAAAATCCCTAAAAAGAAAATACTTTCATCATAATTCAACACTTTCACCACACTCATACATAATCACTGTCTTTGCAGAGGCGCTCAGATACGACAGCTGAGAATAGTCCCTCCCAACTGTCACTATCCCAGACCCCTCCTTTAACCCTTTCAGGGTCCAAGGGGGGTCTCCGAAACTCGTTCTCAGGGTCCAAGAATTTTAAAAAAAAAAATATATATTTTTTCTTATGAAATGATAGAGAATCTTTTTCCGATCATAACGCCACAAAAATTATGAAATTTGATCGAAAACTAACGGAATTATGCTTTCGCGAAGTTAGCGGCAGCCATGACACTTACGCATCGGCGATTTCGCCCACTTTGAGCCCTATTTTCGGCAAATTTCAATGTTTCAGGCAACTAAAATTATAGCTATTTCGCTAGAACTGCATTTCTTCTATCGATTGAGTACAAGAAACCGCCTATTTACCTATTACAACTACCCAAAATAGTGGTTAGAAAATGGCAATTTGGCCAATTTCACACAAATTTCAAACGATGTCAATTTCAAAATAGGGCCCAGAATAAACAAGGCAGACATTCCTGGCACTAAAATAATGTCTTCTCTGTTCATTAGTCACGTTTCCAGGCCCCTCTTACATTACTTTTGCTTTTCATTTTGATTTTTTATTCTCACAAAAAAATAGAAGATTTACTGTTATGTATACAACTGCATCATTGTATAAATGGTATAAATAATATTAGAGCACTTGTGCATGAATATTAGACTCGCCAGTTGATGTGTATTGGATGCATGGTGTGATTTGTTTACTCTTGAACATCGTCAAAAATCGAACATTTTCGCTACTTTGAGCTCAATTTCAAGGTACTTGTCTTTGTCAAACCAATCAAAATCATCTCTATTTCTGTAATATATCTTCCAGTCTATCAAATGAGACCAAGAAAACGAGAATACATCAATAAATACCATACGAAAACAGACTGCAAAGTCGCTGTTTTAAACCAAAAACACGGTCAGAGTTTTTTCCTCATTATGCACTGTGTGGTGCAGGAATTTTTTATACTGCGCACACTGACCGCACAGACCCATTCTATCACATCTAGGCCTAACAGCCTGTTTCTGCTTGATTTGAGGGTGCTAGAATTTAGGCGTACTAGTACGTCAATAACCCCAGGGCGTAAGCCGTACTAGTACGTCAATAACCCTGAAAGGGTTAATGTGCAGGCATTGTACTTTCCATTTCCAGGACTCAAGTCCAACTAAATCAATTAACTGGTTTCCCAGAATCCCTTCACAAAATGAAAATATATAAATTATATATATCCCCCTCTCCTACATTTTTATCACTGCCAATAGCAGTTTTGTTCTTTGTTGGGTTTTTATAAATGGCAAAGTTTTTTTACTTGCTTTAAAAATGGTGAAATTTTACATTAGCATTTTATAACTGATATAAAAAGCTTGGATGAAAAAAAAAGAAAATTTCAAGTAACATATAGTGTAATTTAATATTGTACATAAATTTGTTTTTTAAAACTTGACTTAAAACGTTTCTGTGGTTCTCAGGAGCGCACTTTGGTTGGTCGACCAGATGCCGGAAGTGAACCGAACGACATTCAGCTTTCAGGAGTAGGAATTGAAACTCATCATAGTGTCCTATTAATTGAGAATTCTGATCTCTTCATTGAACCATATTCAAATGCCCGAACATGTGTAAATGGTTCCCAGGTATAGAATTTTTTTTTGTTGTTAAACTTCAAATCTTTACGTAGCCAATGTTATTTTCTCGTATTTGTGCTTATTACTGCTGCTGCTTATAAATAAAGATAATTTAAAATTCTAAAAATTCTTCACAAACCAGAATTAGAAGCATAAATTTGAAAATAATTTTAATTGTATAATATTTTAAGATCTAGTATCTATTGCTTTAGAAATAGCATTGACTAAGTGCATGTTGTTAGGTGACAGAGAAAGTGCAGCTACGACATGGAGACAGAATACTGTGGGGATTTAATTATTTCTTTCGTGTCAACTGTCCGAAAACTAGTTCAGGTAAGTTTTATCTTTGTCAATTTAGTAAATAGTTTTTTATATTTATAAGTATTATTAATTACACAGTATTAGAAAATTATAAATTAGATTAACCTGAGTCATATAATTTAATTAGAAATTGCAAAAAACTTTTTTTTTAGTGAATATACACACTTAGGTACTGATAAAAAAAAATACATGTTTCAGGTGGTAATAATTCTGAGCCACAGACACCTGCTCAGCCTATTGACTATAACTTTGCTCGGGAAGAACTTATGTTAAAGGAACTTAGCAATGATCCCATCCAGGCAGCTATACAAAACCTCGAACGTCAACATGAAGAAGATAAGCAAAGTATGTTGTTAACTATAATTACTGATAGTATAATAAAATCTGTCATGTTTGTTATTATAAATATGTTATTATAAATGTTTGTTATTATAAATGGTTTGTAATATACAGTACCATTACCTGAGCAAGAAGTAATAACCAGGGTAATACAGATCAGATGGATCTGGGAGAACAGAGCTGTAGTTGGTTTTGCCCACCTATTAACTTGCCACCTGTGTGTTTTTGTGTCTT
This sequence comes from Cherax destructor, assembly GCA_009830355.1. Lineage (NCBI taxonomy): Eukaryota > Metazoa > Arthropoda > Malacostraca > Decapoda > Parastacidae > Cherax > Cherax destructor. The sequence goes on along the minus strand of WNWK01010298.1, from coordinate 47,000 downwards.
TGATGATGACATTTTATTTTTAATATGACTTTCCAATCAAGGAGAGGTGACACAAAGAAGGAAATACATTCATTATCACTCACTGTCATTCCATAAGTACATGGATATCACAATTTCACAATTTAAATGATCCCTCCTTTAACTGTAATGGCCCCACTATCATACACATTGCAGGCACCATACCTCCCATATTCAGAACTTTAACCTGGCTAATCATTTATCCTGAATCCCCTCATATATATTAATTTTCTCATATCCCAACAGTATGTCAAAACTCTACTGCTGCTGATCTAAAACTCTCACACATGCCTACTAAATGCTGAAGCATTTACAACTTGCAACCTTCTTCACACCTACCATCCAACCGTCCAACTCTTGTGTGCCCCAAAATTGCATCTGGTAAAAAAATCTGTAGACAGTGCTTCACCAGGAAGGCTGTTTAACCCTTTCACTGTTCAGACTCTCAAAATTAAAAGTGTTTGCAGTGTCCACATTTAAAAAAAATAATTATATTTTCTTCTGAAATGGTAGAGAATTTTTTCCTAAAAGTAATGACACCAAAAGTACAAAATTTGATGGAAAATTTACAGAATTATACAGTCACAAAGTTAGAGGTCTGGGCACAATTTACTCATCGTTGATTTCACCAAATGTGGGTCCCATTTTAACCGTACGTTGGTTTGTGTGTGGTCAGCAGTAACAGCCTGGTTGATCAAGGCCTGATGCACTGCGAAGCCTGGTCATGACCTGGGCCGTGGGGGCACTGACCCCCGAAACACCCTCCAAGTACGGCCTCTCCTCACTTAACGATGGAGTTCCGTTCCTAAGACCACGTCGGTAAACGAATTCGTCGCTAAGTGAGGAGCATAGTCGGTAGTGGGTTTCTGTCAGCTATCTTTGATATTGTTTTAATGTCACCTTTGCACCATTTATAACATTTCTGGTATATTTTTCAATGTTTATACAGTAGTGTACTATACAGTATATTGTAATAAACAGAAGAGGAAATCAGCTCTAATATACACATTATTTAGGCATGCATACTGGTCAGAGAGCCTGTCGTAAGTCCTAGGCATTGGTAAACGAGTACATCACTAAGTGAGGCAGGTATTGTACTTCCCATTTCCAGGACTCAAGACCGGCTAACCGGCTTCCCTGAATCCCTTCACAAAATATTACCCTGCTCACATTCCAACAGCTCGTCAGGTCCCAAAAACCATTTGTCTCCATTCACTCCTATCTAACATGCTCACACATGCTTGCTGGAAGTCCAAGCCCCTTGCCCACAGAACCTCCTTTACCCCCTCCCTCCAATCTTTTCGGGGATGGCCCCTACCCCACCTTCCTTCCCCAACAGATTTATATGCTCTCCAAGTCATTCTACTTTGTTCCATTCTCTCTAAATGACCAAACCACTTCAACAGCCCCTCTTCAGCCCTCTGACTAATACTTTTAGTAACTCCACACATTCTCCTAATTTCCACACTACAAATTCTCTGCATAATATTTACACCACACATTGGCCTTAGACAGGACATTTCCACTGCCTCCAGCCACCTCCTTGCTGCAGCATTTACAACCCATGCTTCACACCCATATAAGAGTGTTGGTACCACTATACTCTCGTACATTCCCTTCTTTACCTCCATGGATAACGTTATTTGTCTCCACAGATACCTCAATGCACCACTCACCTTTTTTCCTTCATCAATTCTATGGTTTACCTCATCCTTCATCTACCCATCTGCTGACAATTCAAGTCCCAAATATCTGAAAACATTCACTTCTTCCAGTTAATTGATTTAGTTGGACTTGAGTCCTGGAAATGGGAAGTACAATGCCCGCACTTTAAAGGAGGGGTCTGGGATAGTGACAGTTGGGAGAGACTATTCTCAGCTGTCGTATCTGAGCGCCTCTGCAAAAACAGTGATTATGTACGAGTGAGGTGAAAGTGTTGAATGATGATGAAAGTATTTTCTTTTTGGGGATTTTCTTTCTTTTTGGGTCACCCTGCCTCAGTGGGAGACAGCTGACTTTTTTTAAAAAAAAAAAAAATCACTTTTTCCATACTCCCTCCTTCCAGTGTGATATCCAGTATTTTTTTATCTAATTCGTTTTATACCCTCATCACCTTACGTTTATCTATATTCACTTTCAACTTTCTACCTTTACACACCCTCCAAGTACAGTAGTACCTCTACTTACGAGCAGCTCCCAACTCGAACAATTATATAAGTGTATTTTTGTAGGTGCTTTTGTAAGTGTATTTTTGGGGGTCTGAAATGGATTAATCTAATTTTCATTATTTCTTATGGGAAAAAATTCATTCGGTATCAGCACTTGAATAGCCGTCTGGAACGACGAGCTTAATTCGTTCCAGCTATATATTCTGGATTTTTTCATGTTTGTGGGGAGCAATTGATCCAACAAACACTATCATCATGACCAATTTCCATTTTGAGTGAAAAAGATTTTTCGCCCGAAAAAATCCCTGAACTATACTAGTTCAGCATTTTTCGCCATTTTCGGCCGAATTTTAAAAATTAACTCGAGGTACCACTGTATATATTCCAATTAATTTCATTGCACATTTCAACCAAATTCTTAGCTGTTTCACTAGTATTCCTTTCCTTCTATCAATTGAGCCCAAGAAACTACCATTTGCTATCAAAACTACCCCATAAAGTGCACAGACGTCAGTAATTTGGCCACCTTTGCGCAAAATTAAAAAATCCAATTTAAAAACAGAATAAAAAATAAACGCTATAGACATTTCAAGCACTGAAACATTTCCTTTGTTCATTAATTACGTCTTCAGGCCTCGCCTATATTACACGTCTTCCAATTTGAGTTCATCAACACACACACAAAAAAATTAAAGATTTGCCCTATTTTCTCAGGTAGTAAAATATAATGAGAAATGATTGGTCAAGGTTTACAGCATCTCAATGATTGAATCAGACCTAGTAAAAACCAATAAAATACACTGAGGGGTGTAAGGGAGCCTTACCTATCATCAGGAGAATTGGTTAAAATCAAATATTTCTGATGATTTGAGGTGTTTTCAAGCTACATACTTCTGGTAGTGGAACCATTCAAAATCATCTATATTTCAGTAGTATGTCTTTCATTCTATCAAATGATACCAAGAAACAACCAGTAAAGAGAAGAAAGTCTGTTTAGCATGTGATAGGCGGAGTTTATGAAATCGGGAGGGTAGCCAAGACGAGAAAATGAATTACAAAGAGTGAAAATTTCTGATTCAAGGAATTGAAGGGTCACAAATGTGGAGGGCATGGAGAAAGAGAGAAATGGCCTTTCTTCTCTCCCAAACTCTACTCCTGTGAAAGCCCCTGTTCTCTGCCTTCCTTATATTTCCAATCTTTCTAATCTCAACAACTCCCTCCATTCCTTAGTCATTTAACTTACTTTTTGCCAAATTAACACCTTTCGCAGTAATCTAGTTCGTACCTCTCCTCTCGCTCATGATGCCCCTGATGTCTACTCTATTTCATGTTCCTCTTGTCCTCTCCAATACTCTTTGAGTCTGTCAGAAAGAGAGACTGGCCGCTCTCTTTCTGACAGACTCAAAGAACTCAAAAGTAGTGTTAGTCTTACTGACACCAATAATACTCTTTTCTGTCATGTTAGAGATCACAGTCATCCTATTGACTGGTCCTCTTTTAAAACTGTCTATCCTACAAACTTCAGAACACTTGTGACTTAACCTGATCCTTTCTTCTCCTCCTTTAATATTTTTTTCCTTTTCTTTCTTTTTCCTTTCTTCTGCCTATGTGTGTTCTGTAAAAGCCCCCTTATGGGCCCTTGACTCTCATACAGTGCTCCTTTTTCTTGTCCTTAGACTGATCCCACATCTTCCCCTCCATTCCTCTACTATTGCTGCTACCTTTGCTCTTCCCTCCCTTCACCCTTCATTCCCCTTTCTTTCTTGTGCCAGAAAACTACTTTCCTACTTTATACTACCACTGTTTCTTCTACTACTACTTTCACTACCTACCTTATCACTACCATTACTTCCTCTTCTCCCTCTATTGTTCCCATCCTTGTCCTGCTCACTTATAAATACTGGCTTCCTCACTCTTTTCTTTTAGTGTGACTTTGTAAATGGTCCAAGTCAGACCGAAACGTTGTCAAAAGTTCCTCTCTCCTGTGTGCGGGTTATTTGTGTATTGTAACCAAGAATATTAAATATTTTCTTTGGTGTTTGATGATCTCATGGAAGTAGTCTGCTTTAGAACAGTATACCATAAAAGATGATAAATCCTCTAGGTCTTTCATTAAATCAGTACAAGAACACCAAAAAAACAGTCCAAGAAGGAAGATAACATTTGCATTGTGATGAGAACACTGGTTTATAATTCTGAACTGAGCAGGACTCTGAGTGGCTAAAACATGCAGGATAATAAGCGTAGTCCACTTCATGCAATGATTGACTTTTTTGGTTCTCAGTGAGTGTAGAGCTTCTCACTTGTCTTGTGGTCCTCTAGTAATAAACCATTGTTTATTACTAGAGGACTAATTATTATGTTATCCATGCCAGTTATTGTTATGTTGTCCATGCCAGTTTAACTTTATTAAGGTGTCTCATAACTTTTATCATACTTGTAAATAGCATAAAATCGTACATGGTGTTTCTTGTTTTTTCTTTAGTGCAATTACTATACAGAATGTAAATATTTAATGTGCAGGACTGTAGAATGCTGTTGTAATACTATAACATCCAACTTTAATTATTCCAGCAAAACATATGTATTCTACCTCAAATCTTTCATTGTTTCAGTGGCTTTGGAAAAACAGCGACAAGAATATGAGAAACAGTTTCAACAACTCCGAAATATTTTATCTCCAACTACCCCTTATGCCCCTTATATGCCCTTTGATCCATTAAGGGGTACAAAAATGACTCCCTCTACTCCGACATCACAACTTCGAATAGAGAAGTGGGCACAGGAAAGGTATGTTTATTAAAATTTGTACCAGAATTTAGTTAACATGTACTGAAAAAGTTCAGTATAGTAATTAAGATTTATTTTAAGTACAGTAGGGCCCTGCTTTACGGGGTTTCACTAATGTGGACATTTTAAATTATGATCAAAACTCATTATACGGTTCTCTTCCCCACCAGACTCGCTCCACTCTGTTTGTTTACATTCTCCTTGAGCTCTGCGTCTGTCCATCATGTCTGAAAACTTTCCAAAATTTCAAGTGTTTTAAAGTTATTGTGTATTTTATATATACTCTGATAATTCGGGTGGCCCGGTGGTCTAGTGGCTTGAGCTCTCGCTTCACACACGGAGGGCCCGGGTTCGATTCCCGGCGGGTGGAAACATTTCGACGTGTTTCCTTACACCTGTTGTCATGTTCACCTAGCAGCAAATAGGTACCTGGGTTGTTAGTCGACTGGCGTGGGTCGCATGCTAGGGGACAAGATTAAGGACCCCAATGGAAATAAGACAGACAGTCCTCGATGACGCACTGACTTTCTTGGGTTATCCTGGGTGGCTAACCCTCCGGGGTTAAAAATCCGAAGAAATCTTATCTTATCTTAATTATACTTGTGTACCTGTACCTAAATAAACTTACACACTGTGCTGGTGTGCAGGTACACATTAAAATCACTAAGAGTGTCTCACTCAGTGTTGAAGACGCCATATTAATAATGATACTGATACGTAATAATAATTGCTCTGGGGCACATTAAATGTTGTGTATTACAGTGGACCCCCGGTGTTCGTCCTGCTCCAAACTCGCCCTTTTATGTAAGTGTATTTTTTAAATGCTTTTGTAAGTGTATTTTTGGGGGTCTAAAAGGAGTAGTCTACTTTACATTATTCCTTATGGGAATAAATTCGTTTGGTAATGGCACTTGAACAGCATTGTGGAACGAAAAAATAACGAAAACCGGGGGTCCACTGTACATACATTAATATAGTCATTTTCATTAATCTATGATATTTTTTTCAAAATTATATAGGAAACATGCTACATGAATATAAACATGATACATACACCCACAGTAGAAGAAATTTGACATAAATATGAAATATGGTCTCAAGCAGCTTGTTAGAGTCAAGGAAAGAATTAAGTTTTCTCTAGTTCAACACTAGAGAAAATGTTTACACAATGGTATTACTGGGGGTAACTGTAGAAAATTATTCTTTTTGTATGCCTTTCATATATACTAACATGAAGACAAATTTTATACAATATAAGTGATTATATTGTGGGTAAATGCTTTACCAACTCATGCAAATGTACTTGTATGAATGAAAAGTGAAGAGATGTTAATACGCGTCTGAATCAGTCACTTCCCTTATACATTCGTCTGCTTGTTTACATTCTCAGTGTTGTATATTTCGTGAAGGTTTGGTGTGGGAGCTACCACACTGACTTTTTTTACAATAAATAGTCACCTCTCACCCTATATTAAAACTACAAATACTTTAAGGTAAGTAATGAATGTACTGTAGTATATTCATTTTATCGCTCTGGGGAGCTTTAACCCTTTGAGGGTCTGTCCCATAGTTCTACGGCTTTGAAACTTGGGTCCAAGCCGTAGTTCTATGCCATGAGCTCAGCTAACTCAGATAAGCTGTGAGCGATAAATTTGGGCCTAGATATGAGAGAATGCATCTATGTGGTAAGTGTGCACCATATAAAACAAATCCTGCAGCATGTAGTGCATAATGAGAAAAAATCTGAGATTTCAGTGTATTTTTGTTTGTTTTTTACGGTTGTATTTATGGTTTCTTGGTCTCATTTGATAGAATGGAAGATATATTACAGAAATAGAGATGATTTTGATTGGTTTTAGTACTGAAAATGGCTTGAAATTGAGCTCAAAGTAGTGGATATGTTCGATTTTTGCTGATGTTCAAGAGTAAGCAAATGGCGTCATGCTTTCAATACACGTCAGCTGGTAGGTCTAATGTGCGTTCACAAATGTGCTGATATTATTTATATAATTATTATAATACTGCATAACAGTAAATCTTCTATTTTTTTGGTATATTGAAATACAGTATTAAAATATGAACATTAGACACATTTATTATCACTTCTTGTATGCCAGAGAAATACTCTACATCACTAGGTAAGAGAGGAGTGAAAGTGAATGAATTAAATTAGATGGAAAGATGTAAGTAACTGTTGGAAGAAAGGTGGGTTAGAGGGAGAATCGGGGGAGGGGGGGGTGAAGAGTGCAATGCTAGAATGCACAGCAGAGGTTTATGGGTATAAGAAAATAGAATGAGAGTAAGAAGAGGAATGATTGGTAGAATAAGATAAAGAGGGTGATAAGGGAGAGAAGGTTAGTATATTAGAGGTATTTTACAAGGTAGAAATTATATACAGAAGGCAGAATATATAGAGAGGAAAGGAGAGGTTAAAAGCATGGCGAGGGAGTGCAAAAGAAGAGCCAGTGAAATAAACAGGCGAGTCATTATCAAGGCGAAGGGAGTGAACACCTTAAAATTACCCCTCCACTTCTTCCATTGTCTCTGGAATAAAACTCACCTCTGTACTCAACTGACGAAGCCTGCTGTGTAGGTGAAACATTTTGACAATAAAGGTACCCATTTGTTGCATTCGTGTCTTATTCATCAACCTGTCAGTATTGTATACCATTAATAATGATACGTACTTGCCTGATACAGCAATACCATGGTATCTTGGTACAGAGGATATCTTCTACAACTCTAATGCTAAACAACTTATTGGCATGACCTACTTCCACTAGTAGGCTCTGCCCACCTGTAATGTTATTTCCAACTCTCATACCTCAGTTCTGGCTCCAATATAAGTCTTTATCCTCATGCCCTTGCTTTAGGCTAAGGCTTAGGCAGACTACTGCATTATTGTAATAATTGTATAAATAATGTCAACCCATTCGTGACTGCGTATTAGACTGGCCAGTTGGACACGCATTGGACGGTGACGTCATTTGTTTACTCTTGAACATTGGCTACTTTGAGCTCAATTTCAAGGTACTTTCTGTCCTAAAACCAATCAAAATCATATCTATTACTGTAATATATCTTCCAATCTATCAAATGAGACCAAAAAAACGAGAATACAGCCATAAAACCATATGAAAATACACTGCAAAGTCGCTGTTTTACACCAAAACATGGTCGCAGTTTTTTCTCATGCACTGCGTCCTGCAGGATTTTTTTTATATAGTGCACACTTACCACACAGACCTATTCTCTCATGTGTAGGCCCAAATTTACCAGTCATAGCTTATCTGAGTGAGCTGAGCTCATGGCGACTGACAGTGGCTTCAAAGCCACCTTATCTTTTATGACAAAGTATGGTGTATGTGCTTTATACAACAAGATGCATTTCTTTTATTCATTGGAGCCATGGCTAGGGTTAAAAGTGAGCAGGTTATAACAATAAATGGAGAAAAACAAATTGGAATGACTCATGCAGAAAGTAGCGCCACCAAACAGTAGTGGCAGGTTGGTGTGGCGACCCTGGAAATTTGAAATTAGGCTAGATGAAATTAGTGCCGGATTACTGATGGAACCAGATTACTGATTGCCAGATTAGTGATTGTCGACCTGTATTTATTTCTATGTTTGAAGGAGTATTACATCTTAAAATAATTGCTAAAATTACCACTTTCAATTTACCTGAGTGAGCTGAGCTCAAAAAAAAAAAAAAATTATTTCTTTGTTAAGGTTACAATGTATGTTTACATTTCATAATTTGATTGGTACAAAGAAAGCCACTATCATGCTGAGGCATTTTGGGCAGACTTCACCTAATACTTAGACTACTTAAGTCTAGACAAGTGAAGAGTAGTAGAATACAAATACAGTGGAACCCCGAGTCGAAGTGTCCAAAAGTCGAAGCAGTATTTCCCATAAGAAATAATGGAGATACAATTAATCTGTTCCAGACACCCAAAAATATTCACAAAAAATACATTTTTTTAAAGAATAACTATAGCTTTACATACAGAAAACAATTATAAATATATATTTTTTTTTTTTTTTTTCAACAAGTCGGCCGTCTCCCACCGAGGCAGGGTGACCCAAAAAGAAAGAAAATTCCCAAAAAGAAAATACTTTCATCATCATTCAACACTTTCACCACACTCATACATAATCACTGTCTTTGCAGAGGAGCTCAGATACGACAGCTGAGAAAAGTCCCTCCCAGCTGTCACTATCTCAGACCCCTCCTTTAAAGTGCAGGCATTGTACTTCCCATTTCCAGGACTCAAGTCCAACTAAATCAATTAACTGGTTTCCCTGAATCCCTTCACAAAATGTTACCCTGCTCACACTCCAACAGATCGTCATGTCCCAAAAACCATTCGTCTCCATTCACTCCTATCTAACACGCTCACACATGCTTGCTGGAAGTCCAAGCCCTCGCCCACAAAACCTCCTTTACCCCTTCCCTCCAACCTTTTCTAGGACGACCCCTACCCCGCCTTCCTTCCCTACAGATTTATACGCTCTCCAAGTCATTCTACTTTGATCCATTCTCTCTAAATGACCAAACCACCTCAACAACCCCTCTTCAGCCCTCTGACAAATACTTTTAGTAACTCCACACCTTCTCCTAATTTCCACATTCCGAATTTTCTGCATAATATTTACACCACACATTGCCCTTAGACAGGACATCTCCACTGCCTCCAGCCTCCTCCTCGCTGCAGCATTTGCAACCCATGCTTCACACCCATATAAGAGTGTTGGTACCACTATACTTTCGTACATGCCCTTCTTTGCCTCCATGGATAACGTTTTTGTCTCCACAGATACCTCAATGCACCACTCACCTTTTTCCTTCATCAATTCTATTGTTAACCTCATCCTTCATAAACCCATCCGCTGACACGTCAACTCCCAAATATCTGAAAACATTTACTTCTTCCATAATCCCTCTCTCCAATGTGATATCCAATTTTTCTTTATTTAAATCGTTTGATACCCTCATCACCTTACTCTTATCTATGTTCACTTTTAACTTTCTACCTTTACACACTCTCCCAAACTCGTCCACTAACCTTTGCAACTTTTCTTTAGAATCTCCCATAAGCACAGTATCATCAGCAAAAAGTAACTGTGTCAACTCCCATTTTGCATTTAATTCTCCATAATTTAATCCCACCCCTCTCCCCAACACCCTAGCATTTACTTCTTTTACAACCCCATCTATAAATATATTAAACAACCATGGTGACATTACACATCCCTGTCTAAGACCTACTTTTACCGGAAGTAATCTCCTCTCTCCTACACACCCTAACCTGAGCCTCACTATCCTCATAAAAACTCTTTACAGCCTTCAGTAACTTACTACCTATTCCATACACTTGCAACATTTGCCACATTGCTCCCCTATCCACTCTATCATATGCCTTTTCTAAATCCATAAATGCAATAAAAACTTCTCTACCTTTATCTAAATACTGTTCACATATATGCTTCACTGTAAACACTTGATCTACACATCCCCTACCCACTCTAAAGCCTCCTTGCTCCTCTGCAATCCTACTCTCTGTCTTACCTCTAATTCTTTCAATAATAACCCTGCCATACACTTTACCTGGTATACTCAGTAAACTTATTCCCCTATAATTTTTACACTCTCTTTATTCCCCTTCCCTTTATATAAAGGAACTATACATGCTCTCTGCCAATCCTAGGTACCTTCCCTCTTTCATACATTTATTAAAAAAAAATACCAACCACTCCAGCACTATATCCCCCCCTGCTTTTAACATTTCTGTCATGATTCCGTCAATTCCAGCTGCTTTACCCTCTTTCATTCTACGTAATGCCTCACGCACCTCCCCCACACTCACATCCTGCTCTTCTTCACTCCTAAACGATGTTGTACCTCCCTGGCCAGTACATGAAATTACCGCCTCCCTTTTTTCATTGACATTTAAAAGTTCCTCAAAATATTCCCGCCATCTACCCAATACCTCCAGCTCCCCATCTACTAACTCCCCTACTCTGTTTTTAACTGACAAATCCATTCGTTCCCTAGGCTTTCTTACCTTGTTTATCTCACTCCAAAATTTTTTCTTGTTTTCAGCAAAATTTCTTGACAGAGCCTCTCCCATTCTTTCATCCGCTCTTCTTTTGCACTCTCTCACCACTCTCTTCACCTTTCTTTTACTCTCCATATACTCTGCTCTTCAACAGAAGTCAGTACGTGAACACAAATGGAGAGAACTCTTCCACACAACAAATTACAGTCGGTGTCCCTCAAGGTAGTGTCCTGGGGCCACTCCTATTCCTCATTTACATAAATGACCTACCGAATGCATCACAACTACTCAAACCCATTTTGTTTGCAGATGACACAACATATGTCTTCTCTCACCCAAATCCAGTCGTACTAGCCAACACAGTTAATGCCGAATTACAGAAAATATCAACATGGATGATGACAAATAAGCTTACTCTCAATACGGACAAGACCTACTACATTCAGTTTGGAAACAAAGCTACAAATGTTCCACTTAACATAACGCTAAATGGTTCACCCATCACAAGGCTCACAGAGGAAAATTCCTAGGAATCCACCTTGACAGTAGTCTTAAATTCCAAACACACATACAACAAATTTCCAAGAAAATCTCAAGGACAGTAGGTATATTATCTAAGATACGCTATTATGTGCCTCAACCAGCTCTCATTGCACTATATCATTCTCTTATCTACCCTTATCTCACCTATGGAATCTGTGCATGGGGCTCAACAACATTAAATCACCTTAGACCACTCATAACCCAGCAAAAGGCTGCAGTCAGGATGATAACAAATTCCCACTCTAGACAGCATACTCCACCTATATTCAGAACCTTTAAACTACTCACCATAAAAATATTCATACCTATTCATGTGCCTTCTACATACATAAAACTCTACATGCTAATATTAACCCTGCGCTCAGAATTCTCCTCAACAACTTTAATAGGTCCCACGAACATGACACAAGACACAGATCACTATTTGACATACCCGAGTCCATACTAACCAATGTAAAAATTCTATGCACATAAAGGGCCCCAAAATCTGGAATTCATTACCAGTAAATATCAAGTTAACCTTGTCGGAAAATCAATTCAAGACTCTTCTCAAAAGTCACCTACTCACCCTATACTAAATACTCATACTGTAACAAACTTCCAAACCCAATATTATTTTACTTAAGAAGATCTCATTTTGATATGTTCATCCTCCTTAACACTTGTTGCAATCTCATATCATCATATTGTCATTTAAAATCTTATAGTATCATCATTTTCTTAATTTGAAATAAAATATATACCTAGCTGAAACTCTAAAAACTATTTCTAGTATTGTTATTATACTAGTATAGCATCAACATACTGTAATTTGAAATAAATTCTACAACTAGATTAAACTCAACCAATTTCTCTTGTATTGTCTTTAAATAGTATGTATAACCATTTAATAATTTAAATAATATAGAACTAGAATAAACTCAATCAATTTCTTTAGCATTAAGTACTTAGTGAATAAGTCTCTAGAATAAACTGCCCCTAATGCCATGGCATGCCAGTGGCTCTCCTTGCATTACAGTTTTATAATTGTATTATATTTGTAACTACCAATAACATTGTACACTTGTAACATGCATTGAAATAAAAATTATTATTATTATTATTATTATTATTATTTTGTAAAAACCTCTCATAAGCTACCTTTTTCTCTTTTATCACACCCTTTACTTCTTCATTCCACCACTCACTCCTCTTTCCTCCTGCACCCACCCTTCTATAGCCACAAACTTCTGCCCTACATTCTAATACTGCATTTTTAAAACTATCCCAACTCTCTTCAACCCCCCCCACTACTCCTACTTGCACTAGCCCACCTTTCTGCCAATAGTTGCTTATATCTCACCCTAACTTCCGCCTCCCTTAGTTTATACACTTTTACCTCTCTCTTACTTGCTGTTGCCATTTTCTTTTTGTCCCATCTACCTTTTACTCTAACTGTAGATACAACCAAATAATGATCTGATAAATATATATAAATATATATAAATATATATCTGATAAATATATATAAAGTAATAAATTTATAATTAAACATTTAAATAAACATTTAAATAAACGTTTAAAATAACATTTACTTACCTTTATTGAAGAGACTTGCTGGCATCTGGAAGATAGGGAGGAGGAGGGAGCACTCATTGTTTGGAAGGGGAATTCCCCTCCATAAGGACTTCAGGTAACAAGTCCCGCTCTGGGGTTACTTCCCTTCTTTGTCTTTTAATGCCACTAGGACCAGCTTGAGTCACTAGACTCCTGTTGCACAAAATAACTGTCAAGAGTGCTCTGTTTCTGGCGCCTCTTTAAGATGTCCCTAAAATGGGACATTATTTTGTCACTGAACATGTTGCAGATATGGGTTGTTTCAGCTTGCTCAGGGTTGTATTTCTCCACGAAGCTTTGCAGCTTATTCCACATTCAGCACTGAAGAAGGCACCTCCTTCACTCCCTCTTCTTTCTCCTCCTCCTGTGAAGCAAGTTCCTCAACTGTGGTCTGATGCTGTTGCAGATGAAGCTCTTGCAGCTCATCAGTGGTTAGCTCTTCATTGTGGTCCTGCACCAACTCTTCCACATCCTCGCCACTCACCTCCAACCCCAGGGACTTGCCCAATGCCACAATACCTTCCACAACAGGCAGAGGGTTGTCAGGGTCAGGGTCAGTCTCAAACCCTTCAAAATCCCTCTGTTGGACACAATCTGGCCACAATTGTCTCCAAGCAGAGTTCAAAGTCCTGGAAGTCACTCCCTTCCAAGCCTTACCTATAAGGCTTATGCAGTTGTAGACATTGAAGTGATTTCTCCAGAACTCTCTTAGGGTCAACTCAATGTCCGAGGTCACTTCAAAGCACTTTTCAAACACTGCTTTGGTGTACAGTTTTTTGAAGTTACAAATGATCTGCTGGTCCATAGGCTGGATGAGAGGAGTGGTGTTAGGAGGCAAGAACTTCACTGTGATGAACTTGAAGTCCCTAGACAAAAAGTCTGACAAGTTGTGAGGATTAGCAGGAGCATTGTCCAGTACCAGGAGGCACTTGAGTAGCAATTTCTTTTCTTGGAGGTATTTTTTCACACTATGAAAATTTGCCTTGTGACCCATGCCTTATTATTAGCTTTCCAGAACACACACTCTATCCTTGACGACATTATTTTTCTTGGGTTGAACACTCTGGGATTTTCCGAGCAATACATGAGTAAAGGCTTCATTTTAAAATCCCCACAAGCGTTAGAACAAAACAAGAGAGTTAGCCTGTCTTTCATAGGCTTGTGTCCTGGCAGTGCCTTTTCCTCCTGAGTAATGTAGGTCCTGTTTGGCATTTTCTTCCAAAACAGGCCTGTTTCATCACAATTAAACACTTGTTGGGGTTTGAATTTTTCAGTGTCTACGTACCCCTTAAATTCAGTTATGAATTTTTCAGCCGCACGTTTGTCTGAACTGGCTGCCTCACCATGCCTTATCACACTGTGTATGCCACTACTCTTGTTAAATCTGTCAAACCGGCCTCTGCTGGCCTTAAACTCACTAACATCAGCACTGGTTCCAGGCATTTTCTTGACAAGATCTGTGTGCAACTGCCTTGCCTTTTTACATATGATGGCCTCGGAAATACTATCACCTGCTATCTGTTTATTGTTTATCCACACCATCAACAACTTCTCAACCTCTTCCACTGTTTTTGATCTATTTTTGGCAAACATGTCAACACCTTTTGCAACATCAGCTTTCTTGAGTTCTTTTCTCTTTGCCAGGGTAGAAGTGATAGTAGATTTGTTTTTTCCGTACTTCCTGGCAAGCTCCCCCACATGTACGCCACTCTCATATTTTTCTACTATCTCCTTCAGTTCTATGGTGTTCCTCACTTTCTTTACCACAGTGGGGCCACTTGGAAGTTTCTTTGGACCCATGGTGACTTATTTCAGTCACAATCAATAAACAATCTCTAAACACAATGAATTTATTGTGAAATGTTTGGATGAGCGCACAGGGTAATGTTCTCTCAAGGGTAAACAACGCTAGACTGGCTCACGGCGCCTGCACAGCGAGGCGCGCAAGCGCGGGCAAGTGGACTGGTCTGGTACGCTGGCCAAAACTCTGGGCAATGGCCGAAAGTTGGGGCAAAATTAGGCTTAAAAAAGTGACCGAAACTCGAAGCGGCAGATAGTCGGGGTGGCCGAAACTCGGGGTTTCACTGTATTCAATATTTTGCTCTATTATTAACCCTTTGACTGTCGCAACCTTTAATCCTGAGTGCTCTTCTGTTGTCGCAAAATTTAAAAAAAAAAAAAATTTTTCTTATGAAATGATAGAGAATCTTTTCCTGATGGTAATGACACCAAAAGTATGAAATGTGATTGAAAACTTATGGAGTTACGCTCTCGCGAAGTTAGTGATCTCGGCGATATATACGCATTGGCAATTTCTCCGACTTTGAGCCCTATTTTCGGCCAATTCCATTGTTCCAGTCGACCAAACCCATAGCTATTTCTTTAGAACTCCATTTGTTTTATCGATTGAGTACAAGAAACCACCAATTTACCAATTTCAACTACCCAATAAAGTGGTCAGAAATTGGCAATTTGGCCAATTTCTTGCTAAATAAAAAAGTTGTCAATTTCAAAATAGGGTACAGAATAAACAATGCAGACATTTCTGGCACTAAAATAAGATGTTATCTGTTCATTAGTCACGTCTTTAGGCCCCTCTTATATTACTCTTGCTTTCTATTTTGATTTTTTATTCACACAAAAAATAGAAGATTTACCGTTATGCAGACTATTTCATTATTGTAAAAATGGTATAAATAATATCAATGCACTTGTGAAAGAATATTAGCCTCACCAATTGATGTGTTTTGGACGCGTGGGGTGATTTGTTTACTCTTGAACATTTGCAAAAAGTGAACATTTCCCTTTTTGAGCTCAATTTCAAGGTCGTTTTCATCATGAAACTAATCAAAATCATCTATATTTCTGTAGTATGTTTTCCATTCTATCAAATGAGACCATAAAAAAGAGAATACAACCATAAATACTATACGAAAATACACCTCAAAGACGGCGTTTTAATCCAAAAAAACGGTCGGAGTTTTTTTTCTCTCATTATGCACTGCATACTGCAAGATTTTTTTATACAGCGCACACTGACCACACAGACCCATTCTCTCATATGTGGGCCTACCAGCTTTCTCCCGCTTGATTTGAAGCCGCTAGAATTTGTGAGTATATATACGTCCAAAACAGTGGCTCGTAAGACGTATATATACGACCGAAACAGTCAAAGGGTTAATATGAGGTAGTACAATTTATAATAGTACGAACATGCATTTTTAAGTTTGTAATTAAGTTTGTTTACTCTATTATTAACTCTTTGACTGTTTCAGTTGTATATATATGTCTTACAAGCCAGTGTTTCGCACGTACTAATACGCCTAAATTTTAGCAGCTTCAAATCAAGTGGGAGAAAGCTGGTAGGCCCACATGTGATAGAATGGGTGTGTGTGGTCAGTGTGCACTGTATAAAAAAAAAAACTGCAGCATGCAGTGCATAATTTGAAAAAAAAACTCTGACCGTGTTTTTGGATTAAAACACCGACTTTGAGGTGTATTTTCGTATAGTATTTATGGTTGTATTCTCGTTTTCTTGGTCTCATTTGATAGAATGAAAACCATATTACAGAAATAGAGATGATTTTGATTAGTTTCACGAAGAAAATGACCTTGAAATTGAGCTCAAAATAGCAGAAATGTTTGATTTTTGCCAATGTTCAAGAGTAAACAAATCATGCCACTCGTCCAATACACGTCAATTGGTGAGTCTAATATTCTTTCACAAGTGCACTGATATTATTTATACCATTTTTACAATAATGCAGTGGTCTGCATAACAGTAAATCTTCTATTTTTTGTGTGAATAAAAAATCGAAATAGAAAGGGGGCCTGGAGACATGACTAATGAACAGAGAAAATGTTATTTTAGTGCCAGGAATGTCTGCATTGTTTATTTTGGACCCTGTTTTGAAATTGGCATCTTTTTTAATTTGCATGAAGTTGGCCAAATTGACAATTTCTGACCACTTTATTGGGTAGTTGAAATCAGTAAATGGGCGGTTTCTTGTACTCAATCGATAGAACAAATGGAGTTCTAAAGAAATAGCTATGAGTTGGGTCAACTGGAGCAATGGAATTGGCCAAAAATAGGGCTCAAAGTCGGCGAAATCGCCGATGTGTATATATCGCTGAGATTGCTAACTTTGCGAGAGCATAATTCCGTAAGTTTTCCATCAAATTTCGTACTTTTGGTATCATTACCATCGGGAAAAGATTTTCTATCATTTCATATGAAAAAATAATTTTTTTTTAATATTTTGCGACATAGAATGACAGTTTCAGAAATGGGCTTGCGACAATCAAAGGGTTAATATGAGGTAGTACAATGAATGATACAAACATACATTTTTAAGTTTGTAATAATGGCTTAATAGTTAAGGGATAATAAAATATTTGGGAAAGTTGCTTTAAATTTGGTTAGAGTTTAGCATTGTGTTGGTATGAGTGTTACTGAGAGATGAGATGATTTTTTAGTATAGTCCTAAATTGATTAGTGGACAGGGAACCTCTTGCTGTTCGGGCAAAGAGTTCCAGATCTTTGGGCCCTTTATGTGCATTGCATTTTTGGATAGTGTGAGACAGATACGAGGGATGTCAAAAAGTGTTTTGTGCCTCGTGTTTTGTCTGTGTGTTCTGTTGAAGCTGTCTAGGAGAAGTTTGAGTGGAAGGTTGATATTGGAGTTTAATGTTCCATATATATAGTAGGCACAATAATGTGTGTATACAGTGGTACCTCGATTAACGATATTTTTTCGTTCCAGAATGCTGTTCAAGTGCCATTACCAAACGAATTTATCCCCATAAGGAATAATGTTAAATAGACTAGTCCTTTTAAACCCCCAAAAATACACTTACAAAAGCATTAAAAAAAATAAACTTACATAAAAGGGCGAGTTTGGGGAACATCGTAAACCAAGGTACAGTGGTACCTCGAGTTACGATATTTTTTCGTTCGAGAATGCTGTTCAAGTCCCATTACCAAACGAATTTATCCCCATAAGGAATAATGTAAAATAGACTAGTCCTTTTACACCCCCAAAAATATACTTACAAAAGCATTTAAAAAAATAAACTTACATAAAAGGGCGATTTTGGGGACCATCGTAACTCGAGGTACCACTGTACCACTGTATTTTGTATATTAAGTAAGTTGAAGCTTTTGAAGAGTGGTGGGGTGTGTTGTCTGGCGCTGGAGTTTGTGATCATCCGGACTGCCACTTTTTGTTGGGTTATTATAGGTTTAAGGTGATTGGCCATGGTAGATCCCCGAGCACAAATACTATAGGTGAGGTAAGGGTGTATTAGGGAGTGATATAAATTAAGTGTACATAGTATCGTATCTTGGAAAGGATACCTACTGTTTTGGAAACTTCTTTGTTATATGCTGGATGTGGGTCTGAAATTTAAGATTACAGTCATAGTGGAGACCTATAAATTTGCCCTCAGTGTGTCTTCTAATGGGTGAACCATTTATCGATATGTTTAGCTGGATATTTAATGCTC
The DNA here is from genome assembly GCA_009830355.1 of Cherax destructor. NCBI lineage: Eukaryota > Metazoa > Arthropoda > Malacostraca > Decapoda > Parastacidae > Cherax > Cherax destructor. The sequence continues at coordinate 28,318 of WNWK01010298.1, read as the reverse complement.
TGTTCCCGAAAAGTATGAAGTAGGTTTTGTCTATATTGAGAGTAAGTTTGTTGGTCATCATCCAGTTTGATATTTTATGTAGCTCGCTGTTGACAGTGTTACTAAGTATAGCCAAGTTTGGGTGGGAGAAGATGTGGTGTCATCTGTGAATAGAATCGGTTTAAGTGGTCGAAATGCATTTGGGAGGTCATTGATGTAAATAAGAAAGAGTAGAGGACCTAGGACACTTCCCTGTGGCACTCCAACAACTACAGGCTGAGTATTGGAGGTCATGCCATTTGTGTATACATACTGGTGTCTACCATTAAGACAAGATTTTAGGTAATTGTGAGAGTGTCCTCTGACCCTGTAATGCTTTAGTTTTAGGTGCAAGATATTGTGGTCTACTGTATCAAATGCTTTTTGTAGATCTATGAAGAGCCCCAGAGGATATTCATTTTTTTCAATTGCTGTACGTATATAGTAATTCGAGCATCTGAATAATTTAACCATTCGCACTTTTTTTCAGCCTAAACCCAAACTGGCAAGGGTTCAGTATGCTATGGGATAGGAGGTAGGAGTAGATTTGCTTATGTATTATTTTTCGAAGATTTTAGAGAGCAAAGGCAAGTTAGATATTGGTTTGTAATTATTTAGTTCTGTAGGTTCGCCTCCTGTGAGGATTGGGGTGACCCTTGCTGTCTTGAGTATGGATGGGAATGTTGCAGATTCAACAGATTTGTTAAATAGTGTTGCAATAATGGGGGACAGCACGTGAGCTGCTTTTTTATACATGATTGGTGGCAAGTTATTTAGGTCTCCTGCCTTGTTTTTTAATGATTTAATTATTAGTGAGACTTCAGTAGGAGTTGTTGGAGCTATATATATAGAGTATGTGGGTGAGTTTCAGTGGGGAGAAATAAATGGGATTAAGTCAGGAGTATCTGAGAGAGTTAGAGCTAAGGAAGGGGTAGCAATAATGTTGAAGGATCAGTTATGGAGAGAGAAGAGGGAACATAAATGTATAAATTCAAGGATTATGTGGATTAAAATAAGGGTCGGATGTGAAAAGGGGGTCATAATAAGTGCGTATGCACCTGGAGAAGAGAGGAGTGTAGAGGAGAGAGAGAAATTTTGGGAGATGTTAAGCGAGTGTGTAGGAACTTTTTAGCCAAATGAGAGAGTAATCGTGGTAGGGGACCTAAATGCTAAAGTAGGAGAAGCGTTTAGAGAGGGTGTGGTAGGTAAGTTTGGGGTACCAAGTGTAAATGATAATGGGGAGCATGTGATTGAACTTTGTATAGAAAGGGGTTTGGTTATAGGTAACACATATTTTAAGAAAAAGAGGATAAATAAGTATACAAGATATGATGTAGGGCAAAATGACAGTAGTTTGTTGGACTACATATTGGTAGATACTAGACTGTTGGGTAGACTTCGGGATGTACATGTTTATAGAGGGGCCACAGATATATCAGATCACTTTTTAGTTGTAGCTACAGTGAGAGTAAAAGGTAGATTGGATACAAGAAGAATAGAAACAGTAAGTAAGAGAGAAGTGAAGATTTATAAACTAAAGGAGGAGGCGGTTAGGGTAAGATATAAACAACTGTTGGAGGACAGATGGGCTAGTGAGAGTATAGGCAGTGGGGTAGAAGAGGTATGGGGTAAGTTTAAGAATATAGTGCTAGAGTGTTCAGCATTAGTTCGTGGTTATAGGAAAGTGGGTGCGGGAGGGAAGAAGAGCGATTGGTGGAATGATGATGTAAAGAGAGTAGTAAGAGAGAAAAAGTTAGCATATGAGAGGTTTTTACAAAGTAGAAGTGATGCAAGGAGGGAGGAGTATATGGAGAGAAAAAGAGAGGTTAAGAGAGTGGTAAAGCAGTGTAAAAAGAGAGCAAATGAGAGGGTGGGTGAGATGTTATCAACAAATTTTGTTGAAAATAAGAAAAAGTTTTGGAGTGAGATTAACAAGTTGAGAAAGCCTAGGGAAAAAATGAATTTGTCAGTTAAAAATAGGAGAGGAGAGTTATTAAATGGAGAGTTAGAGGTATCAGGAAGATGGAGGGAATACTTTGAGGAATTGTTAAATGTTGTTGAAGATAGGGAAGCTATGATTTCGTGTATAGGGCAAGGAGGAATAACATCTTATAGGAGTGAGGAAGAACCAGTTGTGAGTGTTGGGGAAGTTCGTGAGGCAGTGACTAGAATGAAAGGGGGTAAAGCAGCTTGGATTGATGGGATAAAGATAGAAATGTTAAAGGCAGGTGGGGATATAGTTTTAGAGTGGTTAGTGTTTTTATTTAATAAATGTATGGAAGAGGGTAAGGTACCTAGGGATTAGCAGAGAGCATGCATAGTTCCTTTGTATAAAGGCAAAGGGGACAAAAGAGAGTGTAAAAATTATAGGGGTATTCCCCTATAATTTTTACACTCCTTATACAGGCGAAGGCAAAGAATAACGGAGCGGCTACCGGAGGCCAATATCTCTGAAATACGTAGGGAGACACTAGTCAGAGAAATAGCAAACATTGAATTAAAACTAAAGGAATCTTACAGGAACCAAGAGACACGGGAAGAACAAAAAGCCATAAATGAAATTGAAAGAAACCCAAAGTATTTCTTTTCCTATGCAAAATCAAAGTCGAGAACAACAACCAGTATTGGGCCCCTACTTAAACGGGATGGGTCCTACACAGATGACAGCAAGGAAATGAGTGAGTTACTTAAGTCCCAGTATGACTCAGTTTTTAGCGAGCCACTAACCAGACTGAAAATCGAAAACCTAAATGAATTTTTTATGAGAGTGCCACAAAATTTGACAGACGCTTGTCTTTCTGACATCACCACGACGCCAAATGACTTCGAAAAGGCAATAAATGACATGCCCATGCACTCTGCTCCAGGCCCAGACTCATGGAACTCCGTGTTCATCAAGAACTGCAAGAAGCCCCTATCACATGCTTTTAATAATCTTATGGAGAGGGAGCATGGACACTGGGATCGTCCCGCAGCTACTAAAAACAACAGACATAGCCCCGCTCCACAAAGGGGGCAGTAAAGCACTAGCAAAGAACTACAGACCAATTGCGCTAACGTCCCATATCATAAAAATATTTGAAAGGGTTCTAAGAAGCAAGATCGCCACCCATCTTGATACCCATCAATTGCACAACCCAGGACAGCATGGGTTTAGAGCAGGCCGCTCCTGTCTGTCCCAACTACTGGACCACTACGACAAGGTCCTGGATGCTCTAGAAGATAAACAGAATGCATATGTTATATTCACAGATTTTGCAAAAGCCTTTGACAAGTGTGACCATGGTGTAATAGCACACAAAATGCGTGATAAAGGAATAACAATGTAGCAATTGCATCTGCTCGAAAAATGACAGGATGGATAATGAGAACCTTCAAAACCAGGGATGCCAAGCCCATGTTGACACTTTACAGATCGCTTGTTCTATCTAGGCTGGAATATTGCTGCACACTAATGGCACCTTTCAAGGCGGCTGAAATTGCTGACCTTGAAAATGTGCAGAGAACCTTCACCGCACGCATAAGTGCGATAAACCACCTCAACTACTGGGAACGCTTGAAGTTCCTAAACCTGTACTCTCTAGAATGCAGGCGCGAGAGATACATTATTATATACACATGGAAAATTCTCGAGGGCTTAGTACCAAACTTGCACACAAAAATCACTCCCTACAAAAGCAAAAGACTTGGCAGGTGATGTAACATCCCCCCAATGAAGAGCAGGGGTGCCACTAGCACGTTGAGGGACAACACAATAAGTGTCAGGGGCCCAAGATTGTTCAACTGCCTCCCAGCATACATCAGGGGGATTACCAACAAACCCCTGGCTGTCTTCAAGCAGGCACTGGACAGGCACCTAAAGTCGGTACCTGACCAGTCGGGCTGTGGTTCGTACGTTGGACTGCGTGCGGCCAGCAGTAACAGCCTGGTTGATCAGGCTCTGGTCCAACAGGAGGCCTGGTCACGGACCGGGCCGCGGGGGCGTTGACCCCTGGAATTCTCTCCAGGTAGACTCCAGGTCTTATGGTATTATGGTAGAATTATTATGGAAAGAATTAGGAGTAAGACAGAGAGCAGGATAGCGGATGAACAAGGAGGCTTTAGGAAGGGTAGTGGGTGTGTAGACCAAGTGTTTGCAGTGAAACATATAGGTGAACAATATTTAGATAAGGGTAAAGACATTTTTGTGGCATTTATGGATTTGAAAAAGGCATATGATAGGGTGGATAGAGGGGCAATGTGGCAGATGTTGCAAATGTATGGAATAGGAGGTAGGTTATTGAAAGCGGTGAAAAGTTTTTACGAGGATAATGAGGCACAGGTTAGAGTATGCAGGCGAGAGGGAGATTATTTCCCAGTAAAAGTAGGCCTTAGACAGGGATGTGTAATGTCACTGTGGTTGTTTAATATATTTATAGATGGAGTTGTAAGAGAAGTGAATGCTCGGGTGTTGGCAAGAGGTGTGGGGGTTAAAAGATAAAGAATCTAACACAAAGTGGGAGTTGTCACAGTTGCTCTTTGCTGATGACACTGTGCTTTTTGGGGATTCTGAAGAGAAGTTGCAGAGGTTGGTGGATGAGTTTGGTAGGGTATGTAAAAGAAGGAAATTAAAAGTGAATATAGGAAAGAGTAAGGTGATGAGGATAATAAAAAAATTAGATAACGGAAGATTGGATATCAGATTGGAGGGAGAGAGTATGGAGGAGGTGAATGTGTTCAGATATTTGGGAGTGGATGTGTCAGCAGATGGGTATATGAAGGATGAGGTGAATCATAGAATTAACGAGGGGAAAAAGGTGAGTGGTGCACTGAGGAGCTTGTGGAGACAGGGAACAAAATAGAATGACTTCGAGAGTGTATAAATCTGTAGGTAGTGGAGGGAAGGCGGGGTAGGGGTCGGCCTAGAAAAGGTTGGAGGGAGGGGGTAAAGGAGGTTTTGTGTGTGAGGGGCTTGGACTTCCAGCAAGCGTGCATGAACATGTTAGATAGGAGCGAATGGAGACAAATTCTTTTTAGGTCTTGAAGTGCTGTTGGAGTGTAGGCAATGTAACATTTATGAAGGGTTTCAGGGAAACCGGCAGGCCGGACTTGATTCCTGGAGATGGGAAGTACAGTGCCGGCACTCTGAAGGAGGGGTGTTAATGTTGCAGTTTTGTAGCTGTAGTGTAAACACGCCTCTGGCAAGACAGTGATGGAGTGAATGATGATGAAAGTTTTTCTTTGTTGGGCCACCATGCCTTGGTGGGAAACGGCCGATGTGTTAATAAAAATAATAATAAAAAAATGTGGGCAATTACCAGTGAGGTAGTCTTGTGGCTGAGTATTTGCTTTTGGGATTTGCTTGCTAGTTTTGATCCTATGGTAGAAAAGAAGACATTAAATAACAAAAAAAAGGCACAATACCGTGACTGGAACAATACACAAATTACCTGCACATAGAAGAGTGGAGCTTACGACAACGTTTCGGTCCGACTTGGACCATTTACAAAGTGACGTTTCGGTCCGAGTTGGACCATTTACAAAGTGACTTTGTAAATGGTCCAAGTCGGACCGAAACGTCGTCGTAAGCTCCTCTCTTCTATGTGCAGGTTATTTGTGTAGAAGACATTAAGTTTGTTGGCAGTGTCTATAGGCTGTATGTGGGGTTCGGCTGGTTTCGCTAAGTTAATCTCTTTTTCTAGACAGTTTTCTAGAGCCCAAAATTTCAGAGTTTTCCAGGTCTTTTTCATATCACCTTTTATTTCATTAAATCTGTTTACATAATACATTTGTTTGGACTTCTGTATTAGATTAGTAAGTATTTAGGTGTATCGTTTAGTTAGTTCTTTTGTTATTAGGCCCTGTCTGAATTGTTTTTCATATACGTAGATGTTTTTTATCGATGGATTTAAGCATACTATTTGTAAGCCAGGGGATATTTAATTTCTTTGCTGAGATCTGCTTCGTTTTCATTGGACAATGTCTATTATAGAGGTTATGGGTTTTGTGTAGGAATATTTTGACACATTCATCAATATCGTGTTTAACTCGCCCAGCCAGCCAGTTACAGTAAGGCAGTAATAAAATTATTTACTGATGACTCATCATGTAGTCAAAAAGAGATCATAGTCGTGTCCTGAGGCAGTCTACCTAAGTTGGTTATGAGAAAAGTTGGGTAGTAGTCCTTAGTGTTGTCTGTGATTATGCCTGCTTTTAGTGGGATATAGTATTGGTCCAGATATGATCAAGTAGTGAGGCACTTGTCTCTGTGATTCTTATTGGTTTAGTTATAGATGGTACAGGTCGGCCATCACTAATCTGGCATCATTGGGACCTGTAGTGTGCTGGATTAGTGAGTTTGCCGGATTACAGTGGTTAGGTTAGAATGCACTTAACCCTTAAACTGTCCACATGTAGATATATGTTCACTTGCGAAAGTGACCGAATATTTTGAAAAAAAAAAAAAAAAGTTTTTTTTTTCTAAAAATGAAGAGCACATTTTTATAAATAGGATAGGCTAAAAAAAAACATTTTAGGGTCAGTACTTACCGAGATATAAGCCCGTGAAGTTGGTGCTAAATGATGTGGTGTCGGCAACATGGAGCACTGCCGCTTGCAGAAACAAGAAACATTTATCGTTTTTTTCCATTTTTTTCCCATTTTCTGTTGTTTTCATGCTATGATAATAATGTTTTGATGCAGATCTATTCATTTCATTGCCAATTCTTGTTTAGACAAATGTTTGTTACTGAATTAGTAATCATACTGTCACAAACACACATGTTCACACTGATAAATAAATTTGTACACCTGGTTCAATCACTTACTATTGTTTACATATATATACAAGGTATTTACAGGTCCTATTTATGTTTCTAGAAGTCCACCACTGTATGATACTCGAAGAAGCATGGATTCATACAGAGTGCCACTCCACATTGCTGACACATGAATCGTGTGTCTTTTCGCACTTGGGGTCGCTGTGTACTGTAAGCACACACAACACACTTTTTCTGAGAGTACTTCTTCTTTGGAGTAGATGGTAATGGTATCAGGCAGTGACAGTTAGGGATTATTCGGTTGGGCACTTCCCCTCTGGTTGTGGAGTGACAGGTCGCTGTTGTGGAGTGACAGGTCGCTGTTGTGGGGTGACAGGTCACTGTGGAGTGGCAGGTATAGGTGTGGTACCATACTTTCTCCTATCTGCTTGATGACATTTAGGGTGAATTCTGCATATCGTTGTCGCTTCCCAGTCTTTATTTCATACATGTTGAAGGCATTGAGCATTGCAATGTCAACAAGGTGGAAAAACACTTTTATATACCACTTGCGACTCCTACGCACACAGTCAACAAAGCCTATCATCATGTCACACTTGTCGACTAGTCGCATATTGTTTGTATAGTCGATGACAACATCTGGCTTTTCAATAGGTTGATTGTTGAGCTTGCTCAGTCTGTCTGTTTGTACCATCTCGTTTCTGTGGATGGTTGACAGCAATGTCACGTCCCTTTTGTCATGCCATGACAGTGCCATGATGTCATTGGCATGAAACGCCTGCACTACACTTCCTCCAGTGAACTTTGGCATGTGTTTTCTATTTCTTCTCACTGTTCCACATACAGTGGTACCTCGAGTTACGATGGTCCCCAAAATCGCCCTTTTATGTAAGTTTATTTTTTTAAATGCTTTTGTAAGTATATTTTTGGGGGTGTAAAAGGACTAGTCTATTTTACATTATTCCTTACGGGGATAAATTCATTTGGTATTGGCACTTGAACAGCATTCTCGAACGAAAAAATATCGTAACTCGAGGTACCACTGTATATCAGTATTGTTCACATGTAGGAAATCAGCAAGCATAGGGCTTGTGTACCAGTTGTCTGTGAACAATGTATGGCCCTTGCCAAGGTATGGCTGCATCATCTTGCGAACAACATCACCAGAAATACCCAACATGCGCCTGGTATCATCAAGTATATTTTTACCTGTGTAGATAATGACATCCAACACAAGACCAGTCTCACAGTCACACATAACAAACAGTTTTATACATACCAAAGCGATTACGTTTGCTTGGTATACAGTCATCCCTTGGTTTTCGCTTGTCCCAGTTTTCGCCGATTTTGGTTTTCGCTGACTTTTTTCAGGGAAAATTTGTCTTAGTTTTCGCCGATTGTTTTAGTTTTCGCCGACCGTATGGGACCTGTCCACCAGTGACGCGCACATACAAAGGCCGTAGGCCCGCCACCCACGCACATTGTCACGCAGTCTAGCATTGTTTACGCTTGAGTGAACATCATCCCAGGAGTTTATACAAAACATTTATTAACAATTCATTGTTTTTGGGCCTTGATTATTGTGTATGACTACTAAATAAGCTACCATGGGCCCAAAGAAAGCTCCTAGTGCCACTTCTTTGGTAAAGAAAGTGAGGAACACTGTAGAAATGAAGAAAGAAATAATAGAAAAATATGATAGTGAAAGTGAGAAACACGATGGAGTTTAAGAGTGTAGCAGGCATGCAGGGAGTGTAGCAGGTATGCAGGGAGTGTAGCATAAATGCAGGGAGTGTCGCATGTATGCAGGGAGTGTAACAGGTATGCAGGGATTGTAACAGGTATGCAGGGATTGTAGCATGTATGCAGGGAGTGTAACAGGTATGCAGGGAGTGTAACAGGTATGCAAGGAGTGTAACAGGTATGCAGGGAGTGTAGCATGCATGCAGGGAGTGTAGAATGCATGCAGGGAGTGTAGCATGTATTCAGGGAGTGTAGCATGTATGCAGGGAGTGTAACAGGTATGCAGGGAGTGTAGCATGTATGCAGGGAGTGTAGCAGGTATGCAGGGAGTGTAGCAGGTATGCAGGGAGTGTAACATGTATGCAGGGAGTGTAACAGGTATGCAGGGAGTGTAGCATGTATGCAGGGAGTGTAGCAGGTATGCAGGGAGTGTAGCAGGTATGCAGGGAGTGTAACATGTATGCAGGGAGTGTAGCAGGTATGCAGGGAGTGTAACATGTATGCAGGGAGTGTAGCATGTATGCAGGGAGTGTAGCATGTATGCAGGGAGTGTAACAGGTATGCAGGGAGTGTAGCATGTATGCAGGGAGTGTAACAGGTATGCAGGGAGTGTAGCATGTATGCAGGGAGTGTAGCATGTATGCAGGGAGTGTAACAGGTATGCAGGGAGTGTAACAGGTATGCAGGGAGTGTAACAGGTATGCAGGGAGTGTAGCAAGTATGCAGGGAGTGTAGCATGTATGCAGGGAGTGTAGCAGGCAGGGAGGGAGTGTAGCAGGCAGGGAGGGAGTGTAGCAGGCAGGGAGGGAGTGTAGTAGGCATGCAGGGAAGTGACCCCGGATAAGGACTTGATACCTAGAGTCCTTATGGAGGGGGATTCCCCTTCCAAAAATTAGGGTCTCGTCCCTCTCCCCTCTTTCCCATCCAGCAACATCAGTCTTCAATAAAGGTAAGTGCCACATTCAGTTCATTCATTTGTGCATGTAAATCTATCTTTAAGGCCCAAAAATCTTTTTTTTCCAAACTTCTGGGTTTCTGGAACGGATTAATTGAATTTCCATTATTTCTTATGGGGAAAATAGTTTTGGTTTTCGCCGATTTTGGTTTTAGCCGATCCATCTGGAACGGATTAAAATCGAAAACCGAGGGATGACTGTATATTGTTTGAATGACAGTTGTCCCTTGAACAGAATCAAGGACTCGTCAACAACAATGTTCTTGAATGGATAAAAGTAGGCACTGAATTTTTGCTTGAGATACATAAACAATTCCCGGATTTTGTAAAGGAGGTCATTTCGGTTTGGTGTATTCCTATCTGAGAAGTGCAACATTCTCAGCAACAGAAGGAATCTGTTGCAGGGAAGGAGATCACGGAAGACTGGAGTGCTAATGAAGTGGTCTGTGGACCAGTAGTTTGCTATATTGTTCTTATATGTGTGTGGCATAAGCATGACAGTGCCAAGGAATAAATACATTTCAGCCACAGTTGTATCTTTCCACCTGCGCAGCCGTGACGATTCTGAAAAATCTGCATGGTCCATTGTATACTGGTAGTAAAGGTTGGTCTGAGTAACAATCAGGTTCATTATTGGCTCATCAAAGTATAGTTGAAAATAGTCTAACTCTGTAGACTCATTTGTGATGGGACAGTGTGGCATGATGCCACTTCCACTGCCATCAAAATTGAAAGGATGTGGCACGAATGGTGTATGTTCAGTCCACTTCCATTCACGATCAGATGGTGCAGGGTGGACCTGTGGCATGGGACGTGGGGAGCAGGAGGGACGGAGTGGGGCCAGCACATGATTGAGAGGGTGCCTCGTGGTCCTTTGTCTGTCCACACACCGCGCCACGAGGTCCAGGCACCATGCCACCCACCACCTCTTCCTCCATCCCAGCATACTCTCCTTCATTATCACTTTCACTATCAGTGGCAGGGGTTTTGGATCGTGAACTGCCACGACCCTTGCCTCTGACTGCATATGGCACACTGCCTGAACGTAGGTAATGACGCCCATAAGTACGTTTCACTGGGGAATAATGATAATCACTGTCACTCGACGAATCGTCTATGGGCATAAAATCGATTTCATCATCGTCACTTATATCACCTTCACTATCGTCACTATCATAACACATGAAAAATTATAATTTCCTCTTGCGGAGCTGCCTTTGGGTAGTAACACTAGCAACCCCAGAGGTGCTGGGCTGAGGGTCTGTGGCCACACTGGCCACCCCAGAGGTGATGGGCTGAGGGTCATCTGGGTTGTCATCAATAGTTTCACTAATTCCTTGATTATTAGTGGCTATATCACTGTCAAATCCACTAAGCTCGCGTTCTCTATCACTTTCCGAGAATAGTAGAGTGTTAATACGACGAGGCGTGAGTGAATCACGGGGGTGTGCCATGATGTTGACCCAAGATGGAGCTGAAACTAACTGGGGCTACCATGCGGTACTCTGGCGTCCCCGATTTTTTTCATACTGCGCACACTGAGGGCGAAGACCAATTCTCTCATGTCTAGGCGACTCAGGCCTATCGCGCTAAATTTGAACGAATGTAAAATAAAACGTAGATATACGTTCGGTCACTTTCACGAGTGAACATATATCTACGTGTGGACAGTTTAAGGGTTAATTAACCTATCAATAGAGAGACTGCTACATCTTCCTCATTTTCATCACTGCTTTCTCCTCCACTTGCTTGCTGCTGTAGATTTACAACCATCTGCACAATTTCTGAGTCAGTATAATGATGAAATTTGAAATTATGCTAGCCGAAATTAGTGCCGGATTACTGATAGAACCGGATAACTGGTTGCCGGATTAGTGATGGCCAACCTGTAGTAGCAAGCAGCTGCTCATAGTGTTTGTGAAATCAGCTACTTAGGGGTCAACTGCTTGAATGAGGTTTATATTAAAGTCACCAGCAAGTAGCAGGTGGTGTCTATTCATCTCTGAGTCAGTTATCGTGTTTCTTAAGTTGAGGGACCCTGGCGTCAATAACGTAGGTCTACGTGACAGACAGTGACAGGGTTGAGGGTTAAATCCTAATGGTAGCAGTTGATAGCGTTGTAAGCTTGTGTGCATGTTATTGTTAGTACAACAGGGATTCCAGTTCTGTAAAAATGTACTTCTCTCTCAGTCTAATGATATTCTCTAATGTAGTTACTCTCAGATTTTGGCATCATCATTGAGACTTATCATGTATTCATAAGAATTCCTGTTTCATGTATAATTTTATGGAGGAATTATTTAATCACACTGATGTACATTATAATGTGGCATGGCTTTATTAGCATCTTATTTAATTTCACTGGGAGCATGCATTTTTTGTGAAAAATCTTCCACCCACCCAGCTTTATCAGTCTGATAGTGTTTAAATTTATGTATATTAATTATTTTTGTTACACTTCAGAGAGGACATGTTCGAGCAAAGTTCTCTTTTGTACCCTGGCAGAGAGGATATGTTCAGGCGCAGCTTAGCTCAGCTTAGACAAGATATTATGAAGGCTAACACCCTGGTACGTGAGGCAAACATATTTGCTGATGAAATGGGCAGACAGACAACATTTGGGGTGACCCTACAAATTCCTCCACAGAATTTGTCTCCCAACCGGAAGAGATCTGCATTTGTTAGTGAACCAGCAATTCTTCTCAAGAGGAAAGGAAAGCCAAACCAGGTATGATTATATTCTGTGGAAAGGTTTAAACTTCTGCAATTTACTTGACTGTCTTTTACAGTTATAGGTGTGGTTAAAAAACAGCAAAAGAAAAAAAAATAGAAAACTGGGATCAGGTTTCCATTCAGTTGATTCAGCATTTGTATTTAATTTTTTTTTATTTTTTTTTTATCTCCATGGCTGTTTCCTGCCAGAACAAGGTGATGCAGAGACAAAAACACTATCATTCATTCAATCACTAGTGGTCTTCTTCAGAAGTGTGCTAACACCACAATTCAGCTTACCCTCTGATGGCAACATCTTCACCCCTTCTACAAAGTGCAGGCATTACCTGCCCACTGCCAGGATCCACGTCTGGCTAATCGTTTCCCCCCAATCCCTTCATAAATGTTACCTTGCTCACACTTCAAAAACATGTTTGTTAAAAACCATTTATCTCTATTCACTCCTATCTAATATACACAAGCCTGCTGGATGTTCAAGAACCTAAAATTCAAAACCTCCTTTTAACCCATCCCTCTCCCTCCAGCTGTTCCTGGAATGATCCTCAACCTCTCCTTCCTTCCACCCCAGATTTATACACCATCTTCATCAGTTATCTCTCTCCATCCTTTCTACATTCCTAAACTACCTCAACAACCTCTATAATAATAATAATAATAATAATAATAATAATAATAATAATAATAATAATAATAATAATAATACTTTATTGAGACATGGTACAATGATACATGGTAGACAAGATACATAGTTATTAATGAGATGTACATGCCAAAAGCCCCTAATATGCTGTGCATTGCGGGCATTCTTAGGATTACTTAATTCTAGACTACATGGTAAAAAGTTATGGTTGATAATTTATAAAATAAGTATAATTGCGTATCTAAGTTATAAAGTTTGAATATAAATTGAACATATCAATTAATTGTAGCAATGCTACTAATTGAGTGAGATAACAATTTAAAACAATTAATTGCATTGCAGTTACAGTTTACGTGGTCATTATAATGTAAATGTTATGGAAATAGTTAGCTTAGTATGTATTATTCATAACAGGTTTTTACATTTAAGTGATTAGTCAGGTTTTTACATTAAGTGATTATTCTACTTTGTTGAGAATGTTTGATATTGAGCATTTAGCTTTGGGTGAGAAGGTGGTTTTTTAGCATCGTTTTGAATTGGGGTACAGGCAGGGTTTCTTTGGCAATGACAGGTAATGAATTCCAAATTTTCGTGCCTTGAATTATTCGTTTGTTGATCCCACACCACCTTTTAATTTCTACCCCTTCAAATTCTCTGCATAATATTCACACCACACATTACTCTCAAACATGACATCTCCATTGCTTCTAACTTCTTCCTCTCTCTCTAAAACTCAAAACCCATGCATCATCCCCATATAAAAGTTTTAGTACTACTATGCTCTCATACACCAAGTCATGATCTAACTTATCAAGTTACCCTTCAACACCCCCAAACACTTTCTTGATAGTTGCAACAGGACCCATAGACTCTATACCAGACACAAAAATCTCTATGACATTCCTCGTGTCCGGCTAAATCTCTACGAAAACTCAATGTACATAAAAGGGCCTAAAATCAGGAACTCCCTGCCCGAAAGCTCTAGAACTGCAGACTCAACAACCATTTTCAAAACTTCCATTAAAAAAATCTCATCTGTCTAACACACCCCATCATCAGCTAACTAGTATGTGAAAACCACATACAGTGGTACCTCGGTTAACGATATTTTTTCGTTCCAGAATGCTCTTCAAGTGCCATTACCAAAGGAATTTATCCCCATAAGGAATAATGTAAAATAGACTAGTCCTTTTAGACCCCCAAAAATACACTTATGAAAGCATTTAAAAAAATAAACTTACATAAAAGGGCGAGTTTGGGGACCATCGTTAACCGAGGTACCACTGTATTCTCTTTTTTCTATCATGAACACATCCAAAACAAAAAAATGGAACCCCGAGTTTCGAACGCCTCGACTATCGAACGATTCGAGTTTCAAACGCTTTTTTCGAACAAATTTTGTCCTGAGTATCGAACGTGCCCCATGTTTTGAACGCGTGTGTACAAGACCTGTCCACCCGGTGCCTGCGCGCCTGCCCGTGCAGGCGTCATGAGTCAGTCTAGCTTTGTTTATCCTCCAGTGTACATTACCCTGCATGCTCTTCCAAACATTTCACAATTAATTAATTATGTTTGGAGCTTTTTCATTAAGTGCAACTGTGAACACCATAGACATAAAGAAGGAAATATAGTAAATGCCTGGAACCAGTGATAATTTTAGTGTGTGATTTTAAGGCCAGCCGAGGCTGGTTTGACAGATTTAAGAAGCGTAGTGGCATACACAATGTAGTAAGACATGATAAGGCTGCCAGTTCAGACAAACGTGTGGCTGAAAAATTCATAACTGAATTTCAGGACTACATAAAGACTGAAAATTTGAAACCCAAACAAGTGTTTAATTGTGACAAAACAGGCCTGTTTTGGAAGAAAATGCCCAACAGGACCTACATTACTCAGGAGGAAAAGGTACTGCCAAGACACAATCCTGTGAAAGACAGGCTAACTCTCTTGTTTTGTTCTAACGCTAGTGGGGATTTTAAAGTGAAGCCTTTACTCGTGTATCACTCAGAAAATCCCAGAGTGTTCAAGAAACACAATGTCGTCAAGAATAGAGTGTGTGTGTTGTGGAAAGCTAATCATAATGCATGGGTCACAAGGCAAATTTTCAAAGAGTGGATCCATGAAGAGTTTGGCCCCAGTGTGAAAAAATGCCTCCTGGAAAATAAATTGCCACTCAAATGCCTCCTGTTACTGGACAATGCTCCTGCACATCCTCCAAACTTGGTAGACCTACTGTGTAAGGACTTCAGTTTTATAAAAGTGAAGTTCTTGCCTCCTAACACCACTCCTCTCCTCCAGCCCATGGACCAGCAAGTCATTTGTAACTCCAAAAAACTCTACACAAAAGCAGTGTTTGAAAAGTGCTTTGAAGTGACCTCGGACACTTAATTGACCCTAAGAGAGTTCTGGAAGAATCACTTCAGTACCTACAACTCCATAGGCCTTATAGGTAAGGCTTGGGAGGGAGTGACTTCCAGGACTTTGAACTCTGCTTGGAGACAATTGTGGCCAGGTTGTGTCCAAGAGGGATTTTGAAGGGATTGAGGCTGACCCTGACCCTGCCGACCCTCTGCCTGTTGTGGAAGGTATTGTGGCATTGGGCAAGTCCCTGGGGTTGGAGGTGAGTGGCGAGGATGTGGAAGAGTTGGTGGATGACCACAATGAAGAGCTAACCACTGAAGAGCTGGAAGAGCTGGAACTGGAACAGCATTAGACCAGAGTTCAGGAACTTGCTTCACAGGAGGAGGAAGAGGGAGTGGATGAGGTGCCTTCTTCAGAGATTAAGGAAATTTGTGCAATGTAGAATAAGGTGCAGGCATTTGCTGAAAAATATCACCCTGAGCAAGCTGAAACAAGCCATATCTGCAAAATGTTCAGTGACAAAACACTGTCCCATTTTAGGGACATCTTAAAAAGGCGCCAGAAACAGAGCACTCTTGACAGTTATTTTTTGAGACAGGGGTCCAGTGACTCTCAAACTGGTCCTAGTGGCATTAAAAGAAAAAGAAGGGAAGTAACCCCAGATAAGGACTTGTTACCTGAAGTCTTTATGGAAGGGGATTCTCCTTCCAAACACCAAGCCCTTCCTCACTCCCTATCTTCCAGATGCCATCAACAATCTTCAATAAAGGTAGGTAAAAATGTTATTTTATATGTTTATTTAAATGTTTGTTTGTTGGAGTGTGAGCAGGGTAACATTTTGTGAAGGGATTCAGGGAAACCAGTTAATTGATTTAGTTGGACTTGAGTCCTGGAAATGGGAAGTACAATGCCTGCACTTTAAAGGAGGGGTCTGGGATAGTGACAGCTGGGAGGGACAATTCTCATCTGTCGTATCTGAGTGCCTCTGCAAAGACAGTGATTATGTATGAGTGTGGTGAAAGTGTTGAATGATGATGAAAGTATTTTCTTTTTGGGGATTTTCTTTCTTTTTGGGTCACCCTGCCTTGGTGGGAGACGGCCGACTTGTTGAAAAACAAAAACAAAAACAAATTTTATTTATTAATAACTACTATGTATAATTGTTGTGTGTATGTAAAAGTATAATTAATTTCATTAAAATGTATTTTTTGTGAATATTTTTGGGTTTCTGGAACGGATTAATTGTACAGTGGACCCTCGGTTTTTGTTTACCTCCAAACTCGAACAATTATGTAAGTGTATTTTCGTAAGTGCTTTTGTAAGTGTATTTTTGGGGGTCTGAAATGGCTAATCTAATTTACATTTGTCCTTATGGGAACAAATTCGTTCGGTAACAGCACTCAAACAGCATTCTGGAAAGAATTTTCAACGACAACCGAGGGTCCACTGTATTTCCATTATTTCTTATGGAAAATATTGCTTTGAGTTTCAAACTTTTCAAGTTTAGAACTAGCTCCTGGAATGGATTAAGTTTGAAACTCGGGGTTCTACTGTAGACTTACTTTTGTTATCTGTAATTCCCCTATTTTACACTTACATTCACCCAAATGACTGTAAACATAAAATTCCTAATTTAGCTATTGCTTAATAAATCTTAAGTTAGACCTAGGTTTGCCTGAAATACTCTCCCAATATAGAAGCTTTTTTAGAAACAGTGTATTGTGCCAAGATAAAACCATAGAGGGAAGGGGGATAAAAGAGATTGTAAGAATTATAGGGGAATAAGTTTACTGAGTATACCAGGTAAAGTGTACGGTAGGGTTATTATTGAAAGAATTAGAGGTAAGACAGAGGGTAGGATTGCAGATGAGCAAGGAGGCTCTAGAGTGGGTAGGGGATGTGTAGATCAAGTGTTTACATTGAAGCATATACAGTAGACCCTCATTTAGCATGAATTTAAGTTGCACGCACGTTATGGGTATTGCACGATTGAAGAATTGCGGCACATTCTTATCTAACACGACGTAAAACTGATATTACACGGTTCGGCTGGAGGGGAAAAAAATTTGAGTGCGATGTCGCCCGCGGTGGGTTAAATCATTAAGTCAGTGACTGACTTACTGACTGACTTGACTGACTTACTGACTGACTTATTGACTGACTTACTGAATGACTTGACTAACTTACTGAATGACTTGACTGACTTACTGAATGACTTGACTGACTGACTGACTGACTGACTTGACTGACTTACTGAATGACTTGACTGACTTACTGAATGACTTGACTGACTTACTGAATGACTTAAATTTAGAGACACTCAGTACAACCATCGACTTCAGTTCCAGAACCTCTGCCATCCACCTCAGCCCAGTAGGGCCACAGCATATCTCTCCACTCTCTTCACAATCATCCACAAATACCAGCACCCACAATTTAAGGTAAATACTATTATTTCTGTTTCATTTGTAGTCTTAAGCAGTAAAAACAGCATAATACATCACGATAATGAACTACAATTACATATTCACTTTTATTTTTGTAAGATCTCTTGGTCTAAAAAAAACTTGTTTGGCTTTTTGGGGACTCCCAGGAACGTAACCCTATTTTTCTCATTAGTTCTTTTAATTATCTAACACGATTTTAGCTAACATGACATTTTCCGGAACGTAACTACCGTGCTAAATGAGGGTCTACTGTATGTGAACAGTATTTAGATAAAGGAAGGGAAGTTTTCATTGCATTTATGGATTTAGAAAAGGCATATGATAGAGTGGATAGGGGAGCAATGTGGCAAATGTTGCAAGTGTATGGAATAGGTAGTAAGATACTGAATGCTGTAAAGAGCTTTTATGAGGATAGTAAGGCTCAGGTTAGGGTGTGTAGGAGAGAGAGAGATTACTTCCTGGTAAAAGTAGGTCTTAGACAGGGATGTGTAATGTCACCATGGTTGTTTAATATATTTATAGATGGGGTTGTAAAAGAAGTAAATGCTAGGGTGTTGGGGAGAGGGGTGGGATTAAATTATGGAGAATTAAATGCAAAATGGGAGTTGACACAGTTACTTTTTGCTGATGATACTGTGCTTATGGGAGATTCTAAAGAAAAGTTGCAAAGGTTAGTGGACAAGTTTTGGAGTGTGTGTAAAGGTAGAAAGTTGAAAGTGAACATAGATAAGAGTAAGGTGATGAGGGTATCAAATGATTTAAATAAAGAAAAATTGGATATCACATTGGAGAGAGGGATTATGGAAGAACTGAATGTTTTCAGATATTTGGGAGTTGACTTGTCAGCGGATGGATTTATGAAGGATGAGGTTAACCATAGAATTGATGAAGGAAAAAAGGTGAGTGGTGCGTTGAGGTATCTGTGGAGACAAAAAACGTTATCCATGGAGGCATAAACACATAAGCAGTATAATGTGATCCTTTATTGACAACGTTTCGCCCTCGCAGTGGGCTTTATCGAGTCACAGACAGATCTACCTGGAAAATGAGTAACATGAACCAGAACAACGGTTTCTACAACATAGCTGAACCTATTGCCAAGAAACTTCTTTAACGCTATCCCACCTAGAACTCAAGAATGGAACACTACAGGTCCTTTAAGTCACACAAGGTTTTAAACTATCACACTACTTTTATGACTGTCACATGCAGCTTTCTCCACCTGACCCAGCATTCTCCACCTGACTATATCCTATATATATTCATGTTACTCATTTTCCAGGTAGATCTGTCTGTGACTCGATAAAGCCCACTGCGTGGGTGAAACGTTGTCAATAAAGGATCACATTATACTGCTTATGTGTTTATTTTTCCAATGTGTCGGTATTTTATACCATTTATTTCCATCCATGGAGGCAAAGAAGGGAATGTACGAAAGTATAGTGGTACCAACACTCTTATATGGGTGTGAAGCGTGGGTTGCAAATGCTGCAGCGAGGAGGCGGCTAGAGGCAGTGGAGATGTCCTGTCTAAGGGCAATGTGTGGTGTAAATATTATGCAGAAAATTCAGAGTGTGGAAATTCGGAGGAGGTGTGGAGTTACTAAAAGTATTTGTCAGAGGGCTGAAGAGGGGTTGTTGAGGTGGTTTGATCATTTAGAGAGAATGGATCAAAGTAGAATGACTTGGAGAGCGTATAAATCTGTAGGGGAAGGACGGCGGGGTAGGGGTTGTCCCCAAAAACGTTGGAGGGAGGGGGTAAAGGAGGTTTTGTGGGCAAGGGGCTTGGACATCCAGCAAGCATGTGTGAGTGTGTTAGATAGGAGTGAATGGAGACGAATGGTTTTTGGGACCTGACGAGCTGTTGGAGTGTGAGCAGGGTAATATTTTGTGAAAGGATTCAGGGAAACCAGTTAATTGATTTAGCCAGACTTGAGTCCTGGAAATGGGAAGTACAATGCCTGCACTTTAAAGGAGGGGTCTGGGATAGTGACAGTTAGGAGGGCCTTCTTCTCAGCTGTCGTATCTGAGCGCCTCTGCAAAGACAGTGATTATGTATGAGTGATGGTGAAAGTGTTGAATGATGATGAAAGTATTTTCTTTTTGGGGATTTTCTTTCTTTTTGTGTCACCCTGCCTCGGTGGGAGATGGCCGACGTGTTGAAAAAAAAAATGTTTTGTACTACCTCACTATTATAAATCTAATTAATGTCAATCACTGTAGTTACCTAACTTTTATATCAGTATGCATTAATGTATACAGTGGACCCCCGGATTTCGTACTGCTCCCAACTCGAACAATTATGTAAGTGTATTTTTGTAAGTGCTTTTTTAAGTGTATTTTTTGGGGTCTGAAATGGACTAATCTAATTTACATTCGTCCTTATGGGAACAAATTTGTTCAGTAACGGCACTCGAACAGCCTTCTGGAAAGAATTATTGACGAAATCCGGGGGCCCACTGTATTAAAATGTACTGCTCCATAACCTGTGTCAATATAGAGTAAGAATTAGGATTAGTCTGCCCGAAATGCCTAGGCATGCTAGTTGCCTTCTTTGTAATTTACATTTTATAATATGTAAACCACACATTGTAAGCTATGCAAGGAAATAAACATTTTCATTTTCATTTCATATCTAGAAGTCGACCCATCAACATTTTATCTGCTGATACACAGTCTATCAAACTGCTGACATATCTCATGTACAGTACATGAGAGGTGCTATCAAAAAGTTCCCAGCCTGCAGCCAAAAATATACAGTGGACTCTTGGTTTTCATGATTAATCTGTTCCAGAGAGTCTGCCGAAAACCAAAATTCACAAAAACCAAAACCATTTTCCCCATAAGAAATAATGTAAATCCAATTAATCCGTTCCATACAGAAAACAATGACAAATCAATATAATGCACTAATAAAATGTATAAATGAACATTTAACATCACACTTACCTTTATTGAAGACTCTTGTTGGTGTATGGAAGACAGGGGAGGGGAGAGGGAGGTGAGTTTATTGTTTGGAGACAGAACAAAATGCTTGAATGTGACACTAATATCAACTCTAATATCAACTCGAGGGACCACTGTATACAGTGGTCCCCGAGTTTCGTAAAAACTTCACTCCAGAAGCCTGCTCAAGCGCCATTACCAAACGAATTTACTCCCTTAAGGAAAAATGTCATGTAGGTTAGTCTATTTCAGACCCCCAAAAATACACTTCCACAAGCACTTACAATATTATACTTACATAATTGTACGATTTTCGGGGTGTACGAAACTCGGGGGACCACTGTATACAGTGGTCCCTCGGTTTTCGCTGAAAATTCGTTCCAGAATGCTGCTCAAGTGCCATTACCGAACGAATTTACTTCCTTAAGAAATAATGTCACATAGGTTAGTCTATTTCAGACCCCCAAAAATATACTTGCAACAGCACTTACGAAAATACACTTACATAAATGTTCGAGTTTGGAGATGCACGAAAACCGAGGGACCACTGTACAGTGGTCCCCCGAGTTTCGTAAAAACTTCACTCCAGAAGCCTGCTCAAGCGCCATTACCAAACGAATTTACTCCCTTAAGGAAAAATGTCACGTAGGTTAGTCTATTTCAGACCACAAAAATACACTTCCACAAGCACTTACAATATTATACTTACATAATTGTATGATTTCCGGGGTGTATGAAACTCGGGGGACCACTGTACTCTAGAATCAATAAAATATGTCATTACATATGACTAGTGGTGGTGGTGTTGTTGTTGTTGGGTTATCAGGGCCACTGGCAGCATAAGCCGTATAGAGGTGGTGGTGGCAGTGATGTTGTCATCCTTATCTGACGTTCATCTTTCTTTGAATTGAGAAAACCATTCAAAACACTGTGTCCAACCCAATGCTCATTGCCAAATGCTTGTTGAAGCTCTTGTGAGTTTCACTAACCATTTTACCAAGCTTGAAACAGAATTTCACACACACAGACGCATACGCTCATGTTCACACTCGCACACTCACACTCACATACACTCACTCTCTCACACTCACTCTTTCTTTCCTCCCTCCCCACCCTCCCTTCAAAGATTTCATTGTTGCACAAAAAAAATTGCAATAACAACAAGACAAAAAAATGCCTGTCTAACCTCAGTGGAATGACCGACCTCGCTAAAACTTGCCGCTCTACTTCACAAAAGAGTGCACTATAATCTATGCCACCACTATATTTCACCCAGGAAGCATGCGGTAATTTGAGTCTGGGAACTTTTTGATAGTATCTCGTATTCATCCTCTTTTTTTTTTTTTAAATAAATATTACTTATTATCAATCCTCTTCCCTTACATTATTTAATCAAGAGGTTCCTGTTATCATTTACCTCAGCCATTTTATGCCTCTCTCACTGTGCCATCTATAACAATCTCTCACACTCCTGACAAAACTATTTTATTTAATTTGCTGTATCCATATTTGTAATTTTAAGTTTTTTTTTATGAATTCTTAGCAGACCTGTTTCAGAATAGCACATCTATACCCATCCATAGTTCTTTGGTGAGTAGACAAATGCAATATTAATTATATTAGTACAGTAGTTTATCTCATGACATGAAGCTGATAATTTTTTACAAAGAGCTTTTTTAGTAGTTTTATTGTTTAAGTCATAGGTGTATTCATATGTGTATAACAAGGTTTTTAGTAATAAAATTGCACTTTGCTTTTTTCAGGTTTGGTCAATGGAGAAGTTAGAGCACAAGTTGATTGTCATGAGAGAAATGTACGATGAGCAGCAAAATAACCCACTAATTAGCCATCCAGATGCTGATCCATTTTATGAGAGCCAAGAAAATCATAACCTTATTGGAGTGGCCAATATTTTCCTTGACTGTTTATTTCATGATGTACGGCTAAATTACCACGTGCCCATTATTTCTCAGCAAGGAGAAGTGGCAGGCAGACTGCAGGTAATGGGAATACTATAAAACTTATGTAAATTATGTAAATAACACTTTGATCCCTTGATTGGATTGGGGATGTGCAATTTTGTGGCATGAATACAGTACAAATATTGTGCTGTCAGTTTGTCAGGAGGTGGATTAACAGTTGTATTGCCAAGCACCATCATACAGTACTCTTGCAATTTTGGTGCAGACCCACTGCTGCATTGAGCTCTGGCCTTGAGTACAAAACATTTTTTAAACCATTTGCATAACTTTTCAAAATTTTGCCTATCTGTATCAAATACACTGTTGTTTGTCCATTATTTTATTCTTACATTCTCTATTCTATTCTATATTAATAACTGTTTCACTCTAGTTTGAGGTGTATTGGAGGTTATAGTAGTTGCAGGCCAAATATTTCCTTTTCATTTTTTGGTGTTGCATAGATCTTCCAGAGGAATCTAGCCTATTAGTATCACTAGTAGTTTCAGTTATTATATAGTTTGTTTTCCTAGTAGTAAGATGAATATAATAAAGCAAATTTAGTCAGATGTGTTCACCTGGTACACAAGACAAACAATAGTACAGTGGACCCCCGGTTTTCGTGATTTTTCGTTCCAGAATGCTGTTCAAGTGCCATTACCAAACAAAATTATTCCCATAAGGAATAATGTAAAGTAGACTAGTCCTTTTAGACCCCCAAAAATACACTTACAAAAGCATTTAAAAAAATACACTTACATAAAAGGGCGAGTTTGGAGCAGGACGAACACCGGGGGTCCACTGTAATGTGTTAATATGCTTGCTTGCCCTCGTGATTCTCAAATTTATTGTTCATGACCCCTTAGAGACCATATATACAAGCAAACAATTAGTAATTGGCCTTTTAGTCTTAAGTTAGGTTTAAGTTTGCCTGAAATGCTCTGCCTAAAAATGGGCTTTGTGCATGCATGCTTAAATGTCACCAGATTCTGTACAAACATTGTATCATGCTGAAATAAACAGCCCAGATGTTGTTCTTTCAATTTTCTTAATTCACTTTTATACAATAAAAATTGTATATCACACTCCTGAACAATGGCTAGAACTTTGGCCACATTTTATGTGCAAAAAGTGCTACTTATAAAATAAAATAAATATAAAGTTGATAACACTGTATGAAAATTAAATTTGATCTTTGAATAACAAACTATTGTATGCCATATACTGTATGCCAGTTTTATTTAATTTATGTTACTAGAGTATAATAACTTATTTTACAGGTTGAAATTAGTCGAATATCTGGCCAGTTTCCTCAAGAAAGATTTGCAGACACACTTTCTGAATCATCTGGTGATTCTGGTCACAGCAGAGAGGAAGATGATATTCAAAATAGCACTGTATCAGTTAGAGTAAGTGTTAACTTATTTCCTCTCTTTTTTTATTAGCTTTTTGCTTTTATTTTAAACTTTGTCTATAAAGCTAAAGAACTTTATTTACATTAGATACAGTTTATTTTATTGGGAAGTACAATACCTGCACTTTAAAGGAGGGGTCTGGGATAGTGACAGTTGGGAGGGACTATTCTCAGCTGTTGTATCTGAGTGCCTCTGCAAAGACAGTGATTATGTATGAGTGTGGGGAAAGTGTTGAATGATGATGAAAGTATTTTCTTTTGGCGGATTTTCTTTCTTTTTGGGTCACCCTGCCTCGGTGGGAGACGGCCGACTTGTTGAAAAAAAAAAAGTTTATTTTGGAATAATTTTTTTGAAAAGCATTACAGTATGATTTGTAGAGTACTAATGGAGTGCCCTTACCACATACAGCAGGCATGTGTAAGCGTGTTAGATAGGAGAGAATGGAAACAAATGTTTTTTTGGGACTTGACAAGCTGTTGAAGTGTGAGCAGGGAAATATATTGTGAAGGAATTCAGGGAAACCAGTTTGCTGGACTTGAGTCCTGGAGGTGGGAAATACAGTGCCTGCACTTTAAAGAAGGGGGTTTGGTATATTTGCTGTATAGAGTGACATCTAAACTGTTGTATCTGTGCACCTCTGGCAAGACAGTGATAGTGTGAATGATGGTGAAAGTCTTTCTTTTTCAAGTCACCCTGCCTTGGTGGGAGATAGCCAGCAAGTTAAAAAAAAAAATGAAAGTACACAAAATAATAACACTCATCTAATGAATGCATTTTTTTTAACACACCAACATTCTCCCACTGAGGTAGGTGACCTGAGACACAAGAAACACTATTGCCATCACTCATTTTATCACTGTCTTGCTGGAGGCATGCTGACATTACAGCTCATATGCACCTCCACACTGTAATATTCCCACCCCTCATTCAGAGCATATTTCTTACCTCCAGGACTCGAGTCTGGCAAACCGGTTTTCTCAAATCCTTTCATAATTCACGTGAAATAATAAGAACAATCCCTTAAAAACTTTATAAATATGAAAACAACTACAGAATATCAGAAATGCAGCAAGAAACTAAATACTGTAGAGAATAGCCTCAATGTTCATTGGGATTACCTTCCTGGAGACCCCAAGATTAACCTTTTCACTGTCATGGCCCCCAAAATTAAAAGTGCTTAATGTTGAGATCTTTCAAAAAGAAAAAAGAATAATTTTATCTTCAGAAATAGTAGTTTTTTTTTAAAGGTAATGTTACCAAAAATGCAAATTTTGATGGAAAATTTATGGAATTATGCAGGCATAAGTTGGCAGTCTAAGGGCAGTTTACACATCAGCATTTTCACCCACTCTGAGGCCTATTTTAGCTTAGGCCATCCCAATAATTGAAGCAGATCTATATAAAAAAAAAACACACAACAACAACAACAACAACAACAACTATAAAACAGATCATTGGGGAGGTGTCCATAACCTTTTTCAGGAAAACTGCTAAAAATCAAATATTTCCACAACTTTGAGGCTTGTTTCAGGCAATTTGATGTCTGAAAGTGACCAAAATCATCTTCATTTTAGTAGTATGCCTTCTAGTCTACCAATTGATGACATGAAACACCCTAGAAAAACACCTTAAAGTTGTTATTCTATCCCAAATACAAGGTCAGAGGTTTCCCTTTCCCATCCTATACTGCATAAGGCAGGTTTTTTTGTACTATGCACACTCACCCAACAATTCCAGGAACAGCTTTTGAAAATTGACCACTGTCTGGAAAATCTCCCAACTCCTGCCCCAAACATCTTGCTACTGAGAGATTTCAACTTGAGATACCTAAAATGGAGGAGTGTAACAAATAATATTTTAGCAGAGATCACCCCAGGAGGCAGCTCAGATGAAAATTCACACACACACACTAGCTATTAAATACAGTCATACCTCGGTTAGCGATATTAATCTGTCAGAGAGGGCGTATCTGTAACCGAATTTATCGTTATCCGAATCAATTTTCCCTATAAGAAATAATGGAAATAAAATTAATCCGTTCCAGACTTCCAAAAGTAGTAAAATAAAATATTTTTTAGAACTTATTGACATTAAATAATACACAATTTAATGAACATTAAAGAAATACATGTAAATATAGTACAATAACATGTCACTTACATTTATTGAAGAGTTGTTGATGTGTGGAGGACGGGAGGAAGGAAAAGGATGGAGTATAGTATGCTAGTGTTTGGAAGGGGAATCCCCTTCCATTAACACTGCAGGTGGCAAGTTCTTTTCTGGGGTTACTGGGCTTTTTCTTTTAATGCCACTAGGACCAGGTTGAGAGTCACTGGACCCCTCTCTAACAAAAAATCTGTCCAGGGAGCTCTTGTGTCTGGCGATTCTTTAACACATCCCTGAAATGGGACACCACTGTGTCATTGTACAGGTTGCCAGCACGGCCTGCAACAGCATGGTTAGGGTGATATTCATCCATAAAGCCTTGCACCCTGCTCCACATTCCACAAATCTCCTTAATCACTAAAGAAGGCACCTTCTTCCATCTCTGTTCCACCTCTTCCTCCTCTGAACCATTGTCCTGACATGTGGTCTCTTGTTGCTGTTGAAGCTCTTGCAGATCTTCAGTGGTTAGCTCTTCATTGTGCTCCTCCACCAACTGTTCCACATCCTCACCACTCACCTCCAACCCCATGGACTTGCCCAGTTCCACAATTTCTTCCACAACAGGCTCAGGCTCAGGCTCAGGCTCAGGGTTCTGAGGCTCAGCCCCAAAACCTTCAAAATCCCTCTCTAGGACACAGTCTGGCCACAATTTTCTCCAGTCAGAGTTCAAAGTCCTGGTAGTCACTCCCTCCCAAGCCTTACCTATAAGGTGTACACAATGCAGGATATGGAAATGATTTTTCCAAAAGTCTCTTAAGGTTATATTCATGTCTGTGGTCACATCAAAGCACTTTTGAAACATTGCTTTGGTGTAGAGTTTTTTAAAGTTGGAAATGACCTGCTGGTCCATGGGCTGGAGGAGAGGAGTGGTATTAGGGGGCAAGAATTTCACTTTGATGAATTTAAAGTCCTCCACAATTTTCTCTACCAAGGTTGGAGGATGACAAGGAGCATTGTCCATTATCAGGAGGCACTTAACTGGGGCCAAACACGCCATTGAACCACTATAAGAAAATGTCCTTTGTGACCCATGCCTTTTTGTTAGACTTCCACATCACACACAAGTTAGACTTGGTGATACCGCATCTGCCAAACACTCGGGGATTTTCAGAATGATACACCAGTAAAGGCTTCACTTTGCAATCACCACTGGCATTAGCACAAAGCATCAGAGTTAGCCTGTCTTTCATAGGCTTGTGTCCTGGCTGTGCCTTTTCCTCATGAGTAATGAAGGTCCTGTTGGGCATTTTCTTCCAAAACAGGTCTGTTTCATCACAATTAAACACTTGTTGGGGTTGGAATTGTTCAGCCTCTAAGTACCCCTGGAATTCAGGCACATATTTTTCAGCAGCACTTTTGTCACAACTGGCTGCCTCTGCTGGCTTTAAATTCGCTCACTTCAGCACTCGTTGCAGGCATTTTCTTAACGAGATCATCATGCAACTGCTTTGCTTTTTCACATATTTTTGCCTGCGTAACACTATCTCCTGCTAACTGTTTCTCGTTGATCCACACCAACAACAAATTTTCCAAATCTTCCAGCACTTGCGATCTCTGTTTTGTGATCACAAATGCACCTTTCGCAACAACAGCTTTCTTGATTTTACGTGTATTTCCCTTAGCAACAATGGTAGCTATGGTAGAATAGGCTTTACCATACAGCCTGGCCAGCTCAGTGATACGCACTCCACTTTCATATTTTTCTATTATCTCCTTCTTCAGTTCTACTGTATTTCTGAGCCTCTTTACCACAGGGCTGGCACTAGGAGCTTTCTTTGGACCCATGGTAGCTTATTTAGCAGTTGCAAGCACTAAAAACAGTGGAATAATGACAATATACTGGTATGCATGCGTGGGTGGTGGTCGCTCGCTTGTAAACAATAGCACACTGACGCTCCCTGGAGTGCCCGTGTCGTGTGGGTCTTGGGAGAGATATATAGGAGGTCAAAGATACTCCTTGTTGGATGGTTACGGTATATTTACAGTAATTAGAGGAGAGTCCAGCACACCTTCTGTCTCGCCTGTAGGTCTAACGTAGTGAGGCAGTCTGCCTATGATAGGCTGTGTACATGCGCTGAGCCTCTGACGTCAGCGGGTACCGTGACGTCACACGCAAAGGGACCAGCTGTATAAAGATATACTAAACAAGTGTATCTATGATACTGACACGACAGCTCGG